>QANZ01006269.1:6811-26732 GCA_003254925.1 Chamaecrista fasciculata
TTGTAGAGAGAGAAAAATCGACACCCACCTTCCTTAGGAGAGAAGTCGATTTTCTTCTAAGGAGTTAGAAGAGTAATCGAAAGTTGTGGGTTCTACGGGTTTGAAGACAACAATAGAACAAAAGGAGTTTTGTTGCTGATTGTTGATCTGTGGCGCCATCCACCAGAGTTCAGAGAAGGAGTTCCTGAATTCAGAATCTGTAGATTGGATCCCGAGTCTCTTTGGAGAAAGAGGCGTGGAGGCTAGCACCTCGTGTTCGGGAAACTGTTCGTGTGGATCACCGGTAGAGGAAGGACGTGGAGACGTGCTTCTAGACTCACCAGTATCATCAATCCGATTGAAAGCTTGAGGTATAACACTTTTCATATCTGGTTTTAAATTCAGCTAGCGGATCTCAGGGTGGGTTTTCCCCGGGGGCGCAAGTTTTTTTTTAATTTGCGTGTTTTCCGCTGCGTGTTTCCCTGGGGATTCCCCAACACTTCTAAGCTCATTTTATTTTGAATCATATGATGCTTGCAAATCTTGTTTACTTGGTAAAATGACAAAGGCGGTCTTCACTGACCACAGTGACAGAGCACCTAACTTATTGGGAATCATACATAGTGATGTATGTGGACCCATGAGTACTCAAGCTAGCGGTGGTTACTCATACTTCATAACGTTCACTGATGACTTCAGTAGGTATGGCTATGTCTACCTAATGAAGCACAAGTCAGAGTCTTTTGCTGAGCTTGGTGCGGTTCTGACCATTTCTTATCCTATAACCTTGTATTGTGACAATGGTGGTGTTATTGCACAAGCCAAGGAGCCCCAGTCCCACCAAAGGACTAAACATATACTCAGACGTTATCACCTTGTTAGAGAGATGATTGACAGAGGTGATGTCAAGATATGTAAAGTAGCAGGCGAGGATAATGTTGCCGATCCTCTTACGAAACCTCTTGCATGGGTCATACATGAACGCCATGTAAGGTCGATGGGGATTAGACACATTCATCAATGTACCTAGTGTACGAACAGTTGGATTAATGATTGTACCTAGTGCAAGTGGGAGTTTGATGGAGATTGTGCCCTAGGGCCAATCATTTTATATGTATGAACATATTGTTTGACTGATTTATAAATGATAAATTATGTCGTGATCATATTATTAGCATGTTTATTGTGCTAACAATCCTTGATTAATTATGTGATAATTATTCTAAACTATCCCTGGTCGATTATTCATGTGGGAACGTGAATGAACTAAGACCAGCATGACTTCGGTGTATAGAGATACACGCATGTGATGCTTCTTGAGAGTGATGGTGCAATTATGTAAAGGGTTACAAGTGGTTGGACAGACCCGGAGAGTCCTGCATGGATTTAATCATAAGCTAGTCTCTCCTTTACACCTGTCACGATGCCCTTAGACCTGAGGTCTTCATTATTCTGGCGTTGTAGATGCTGAACTTTGGCCTAGTCCAACGTTGCCCGTAACAGGGTAGCCATACAGGCTAGGTACGGGTTTAGTTGTTTTCCGTGCTGAGGAATGTGGTTGACCAATAATGAATTTTGTCCCCCATTAAGTTGAGAGATAGTTGACTGGGCCCCTCGATGAGTTTGTCCAAGGAATGTGTGGCCCCACAGGGTAATGGGACTAACTCAAGGTATCGAGAAAGTTATGGTTTGGATTACAAGGATGATTTTCCCATGCCTTATCCATGACCAAGATATCATGTGACAATAGGGATTATGACAAGGTGGTACTAAGGTTAAGTCGTTTATGTTAAAACGATAACTCACGTGTTTTAGGTAGTCGTGATGGCTTTCTAGAGTTCGCTCTCGACTTGTGAGTCAAAGAGATGGCTTGCTGCCAATTTCACATGAGGCTTGTTGGGTCACACATGAGCAGGATCAAGATACTGTAATGGGACACGAATTAGGGTTTAATTCGTGAGTCACTTTAGTGACACAATTTAAGACATAGTTTAATGTCTTAGGACATGAAGAAGTATCAAGATTTGTACATTAGGTCCCATAATATCTTGGAGAAGGGATTGGAGGCTAGCACCTGAGTATCTGCCAAACTGTTCATATGGATCACTGGCAGAGGAAGGACACGAGTCTGTGGACTTCTTGGAATTACGATTTTTCAAAGCAACCGTCTGATTTAGGTAAACGTCTTTTCTTTCTTGTATAAACACAAGTAGTGGATCCTGTTGGAGATTGTGCCCTTGGGCCAATCATTTTGTATATGTTTGTAGAAACATATGTTTTGATTAATTTATAGTTGATAAATTATGTCGTTATCATATTATTAGCATGTTTACTATGATAACAATCCGTGGTTAATTATGAGATAATTAATCTAAATTGTCCCTGGTCGTTCATTCAAGTGGGAACTTGAAATGAACTAAGACCAGCATGACCTCGGTGTATAGAGATACAAGCACTAGATGCCGCGCGAGAGTCATGGTGCAATTATGTAAGGGGTTACATATTGCTGGACTGACCCGGAGAGTCCTACATGGGTTTAGTCATTAGCTAGCCTCTCCTGTACACCTGTCACGATGCCTTAGACCTGAGGTCTTGACTATTCTGGCGTTGTAGTTGTCAAACTTTGGCCTAGTCTAACGTTGCCCGTAGCAGGGTAGTCATAAGGGCTAGGTACGGGTTTGGTTGATTACAGTGTTGAGGAATGTGGTTGACCAAGATGGAATTTTGTCCCTCATTAAAGATGAGAGATATTTAAATGGCGCCCTCGATGAGTCTGTCCAAGGAATGTGTGGCCACACAGGGAAATGGGACTTACTCAGGAAATCGAGAAAGTTGTGGTTTGGATTAAGGATGACTTTCCCATGCCTTATCCATGACCAAAATATCGTGTGACAATAGGGTCTATGACAAGGGGGTACTAAGGTTAAATCGGTCATTTTGATAAAACGATAACTCACGTGTTTTGGGTAGTTGTGATGGCTTGCTAGAGTCCGCTCTCGACTTGTGAGTCATAGTGATGGCTTGCTGCCAACTTCACGTGAGGCCTGCTGGGTCACACATGAGCAGGATCTGGACACCGCTTAAAGGGACACGAATGAGGGTTAATTCGTGAGTCACTCCGGTGACACAATTTAAGACATAGCTAAATGTCTGGGACATAAATTTTGTCTTAAATGAAATCTACGGTTGAGATATTTCAATTTGTGGGACAAGTTTAAATATATTAATTGTTAAATAGTTAATTGGATTAATCTATTTACAATTATAATATTAGGGAATAATAAATTAAATAAGGTTGCTAAAAGTTAGGAGATTATTGATTTATTAAATTCACTAATATTAGGATAAGATGGATAGAGGGTGGCAACTCATATAAGGAGATTTTAATTAATGAAAATGTTTTGTTAATTAAAGTCATGAATTTGAATTCAAGATTTGATCTAGATTTCAAGATTCAAAATTTGAATTAAAGATATTAGGGTAATATTTTAATTCAAAATCATTGGAAGATAATAAGTTGGTTATAACTTCCTAAGAGTTAGGAATGTTATTTTGATTTATAAAATTCCTAAAGAAATAGGGGAGGTTGGCGCATTCTTATGTGGGACCAAGGAGGAAGATTTGATCTTCCATTTTGATTCTCAAAGATTGCATTTTGAATTCAATGAAGATATTAAGGTAATATTTTAATTAAGAATTCAAGTCCTAAAATTATAATATTATTGTAATCTTATAATTTTATAATTTGATAATCCATTAATTTACGGATTCCCTAATTATAATTATCAAATTTCCCCAACTCTATAAATAGGGCCTAGAAGTCGACTTGGCCAACCCTAATTCACTAAGTGAATTTTGCTTTCTTCTCTTGTGAGACAAGAGAGAGAATTTCGCACAACCCTAAGCCTAGAGAGAGAAAGTCGATTTTCTCTAAGAGTGAGAGAGAATTCGACTTGTCCATATAGCTAGGGTTTTGAGAAGAGAAAAACAATATGGTGTTCTTGTTGTTCATTGCGCCACCCATCCTCTTAAGGTTCAAGAATTGTTCTTGAATTTTAAGAGCCGTAGATCGAGTTCCCGAGTTCTTTTGGAGAAAAGAACTGAAGGCTAGCACATTGGTGCCACTAAACTGCTCGTGTGGATAATTGGTGGAGGGAGGACGCTTCAAGTGGACTTCTCAGAAACGCACCGTTCAACCGGACCGATTGAAACTCGTGAGGTATACCACTAACTTTACCGGTTTAAATTCATCTAGCGGATCCGTAGGGAAATCACTTTTGTTTTTGCGCCTGTTTTAATGTAATTTTTAATTAATTTTATTTTTCGCTTCCGCTGCGCGCGCCGTGATTTCCCAACAGATCGTTTGGAGGAGATTATAAAAATTTTAGTTTTACCTTTTCCGCTGCGCTTGCTCCATAATCTCCAACAGTTGGTTCTCTACTTCACTTTGAAATATTTCGAACATTTCAAAAGACTGTGACTTGTGCTTCATTAGGTAGACATAGCCATACCTACTAAAGTCATCAGTGAATGTTATGAAGTACGAGTAACCACCCCTAGCTTGAGTACTCATGGGTCCACATACATCACTATGTATGATTCCCAATAAGTCAGGTGCTCTCTCACTGTGGCCAGTGAAGGGCGCCTTTGTCATTTGATCAAGTAAACAAGATTCGCAAGCATCATATGATTCAAAATCAAATGAACTTAGAAATCCATCTTTATGGAGCTTCTCTAGGCGTTTCTCATTTATATGGCCTAAACGACAATGCCAAAGGTACTTAGGATTTGATTCGTTAATCTTGATCCTTTTGGTATCAACGTTATAGATATTGTTATCATGTTGTCGTTCTAATTTTAAGATGTAATGATTATCTTGCAAATCAACATAAGCAAATAAAACATTGTCTTTATAAATAGAACACCTTCCATTGCCGTTTACACATGTAAAACCTTCCTTATCCAAATAAGAAAGGGAAATAATTTTGAACTCAATGAAGGTACATAAAAACAGTTATTCAAAGTGAACATAAGCCTAGAGGGCAACACAAGCTCGTATGTTCCCACAGCAATAGCAGCAACTCTTGCTCCATTGCCTACGCGCAGGTCCACCTCGCTTCCGTCCAGCTTTCTATTGTCTTTAAGACCAATGCACATTTGTACAAATGTGAGAACCACATGCTGTATCTAATACCCAAGTGGTTAAAGTAGAAAAGTGAACGTCTATAACGAAGATACCTGAAGTAGAGACGTCACCGCTCTTCTTCTTCTTTTTATCTTCCAAATACAATTCGCAATTTCTTTTCCAATGTCCTGGCTTTTGGCAGAAAAAGCAAATTACATCCTTTGAAGGCTTCGCCTTCTTGGCAGGTTGTGGGTTAGGATTGTTCCTTGACTTGGTCTCACCAACCAGGGCTTTACCCTTCCTCTTTCCTTTGCCCATCCCTTTCCCCTGATTTTTTTGAACCATCAAGACTGCACTAGGTGCCTTTTTAATGGATGCTTCAGCAGTCTTGAGCATCCCATGCAGCTCAAAAATTGATTTCTCCATTCCGTTCCTATTGAAGTTCATGACAAATTGGTCATAACTTTTAGGCAGCGAGTTTAGGATCAAATCCGTCGCAAGCTCTGAAGTAATGGGAAATGCCAGCCTACTAAGGTGATCTATGTACCCCTTCATATTCAAGACATGGGTACTAACGGATGCACGTTCACCCATCTTGCAATAGTGTAGAGCCTCAGTGGTCTCAAACCTCTCTTGCCTAGCCGGCTGCTGGAACATTTCCTTGAGATGTGTGACCATCTCAAAAGCAGTCAATGTTTCCATGTTCTTTTGCAATTCTGGAACCATCCTTGCTAGCATCAGGCAAGCAACGTCCACAGAGTCATTGAAATGCTTCTCATACGCAGTTCTTTGGGCTCTTGGAGCGTCGTTGGAAGGCTCTTCAGGGGAAGGGTTTTCTTGGACAAAAAGCTTCCTTTCTTGGGTGAGAAGAATTCTCAAATTACGAAACCAATCAAGGAAGTTCGTCTTGTTGGGAAATCATCAAGGCGGCGCAGCGGAAGCGAGAATTAAAATTAAAAATTAAAACGCCAAAAACAATAAAACCGCCGTTCAATGATTTCCCTACGGATCCGCTAGCTGAATTTAAACCGGTAAAGTTAGTGGTATACCTCACGAGTTTCAATCGGTCCGGCTGAACGGTGAAACTCTGAGAAGTCCACTTGAAGCGTCCTTCCTCTGCCAATAATCCACACGAGCAGTTTAGTGGCACCAAGGTGCTAGCCTTCTGTTCTTTTCTCCAAAAGAACAAGGGAACTCGATCTACGGCTCTTAAAATTCAAGAACAGAACTTTTAGAGGATAGGTGGCGCAAGACGCAAGAACACTTTCTTGTTTTTCTCTCTCAAATCCCTAGCTATGGGACAACTCGACTTCTCCCACACTCTTGGAGAAGATGGAGTTTCTCTCTCTAGGTTTTGAGCTAGGCGACTTTTTCCTCTTTTGTCTCACCAAAGGAAAATTGCAAAACTCACTAATGCATTAGCTTGGCCAATAAAATTATAGGATTATCAAATTATAAAATTATAAGATTACAATAATATTATAATTTTAGGACTTGAATTCTTAATTAAAATATTACCTTAATATCCTAATTGAATTCAAAATGCAATCTTCGAGAATCAAATTGGAAGATCAAATCTTCCTCCTTGGTCCCACAAGCCATGCGCCTTCCCCTTGCTATTTTCTTTGGAATTTTATAAATCTAAAACATTCCTAACTCTTAGGAAGTCATAACCAACTTATTATCTTCCAAAGATTTTGAATTAAAATATTACTCTAATATCTTTAATTCAAATTTTGAATCTTGGAATCTAGATCAAATCTTGAATTCAAATTCATGACTTTAATTAATAAAACATTTCTATTAATTGAAATCAATCCTAAAGAGGCGCCACCCTCTATCCTATATATCTTAATATTAGTGAATTTAATAAATCAATAATCTCCTAACTTTTAGGAACCTTATCTAATTTATTATTCCCTAATTTTATAATTGTAAATAGATTAATCCAATTAACTATTTAACAATTAATATATTTAAACTTGTCCCACAAATTTAAATATCTCAACGGTAGATTTAATTTAAGACAAGACTTTATGTCCCAGACATTTAGCTATGTCTTAAATTGTGTCACCGGAGTGACTCACGAATTAACCCTAATTTGTGTCCCTTTAAGCGGTGTCCACATCCTGCTCATGTGTGACCCAACATGCCCCACGTTAAGTTGGCAGCAAGCCATCCTATGACTCACAAGTCGAGAGCGGACTCTAGCAAGCCAACACGACTACCGAAAACACGTGAGTTATCGTTTTATCAAAATGAGTGATTTAACCTTAGTACCACCTTGTCATAGACCCTATTGTCACACGATATTTTGGTCCTGGATTAGGCATGGGATTGTCATCCATAATCCAAACCACAACTTTCTCGATTCCCTGAGTTAGTCCCATTTCCCAGCGTGGCCACGCATTTCTTGAACAGACTCATCGAGGGCGCCAGTTAAATATCTCTCATCGTAATGAGGGACAAAATCCCATCTTGGTCAACCACATTCCTCAGCACGGAAATCAACCAAACCCGTACCTAGCCCTTATGGCTACCCTGCTACGAGCAACGTTAGACTAGGCCAAAGTCTGACAACTACAACGCCGGAATAGTCAAGACCTCAGGTCTAAGGCATCATGACAGGTGTACAGAAGAGACTAGCTAATGACTAAACCCATGCACGACTCTCTGGGTCAGTCCAGCAACTTGTAACCCCTTACTCATTGCACCATGACTCTCGTAAAGCATCTAGTGCAGGTATCTCCAAACACCCAGGTCATGTTGGTCTTAGTTCATTTTCGCTCCCACGAGAATAATCGACCATGGACGGATTTAGATTAATTATCTCATAATTAATCAAGGACGCTATCATAGTAAACATGCTAATAACATGATAACAGCATAATTTATCTCCATAAATTAATCAATATGTTCAAAACATATACATAAAATGCTTGGCCCCAGGGCACAATCTCCAACAGACTCCCGCTTGCATTAGGTACAATCATTAATCAAACTATTCCTACACTAGGAACATCCATTAATGTGTCTAATCTCCATTGACATTACATCGCTTTCATTTAAGACCCCTGCTAGGGGCTTCGTAAGAGGATTGGCAACTTTATCCTTGAATGCTACTTTACATATCTTGACATCACCATCTCAAGGTGATAATGTCTAAGTATATATCACTGTCGGAACATCAGTGGGGACCCAGTCCCATTTGGTGTCTTTCCTGTCTCCACAGGATGACCACCAAGCATACTTCAGACACCAGTTTTACGGTCCGCGTCTCCACGTGACCAACCCTTCATTGTAGAATCAGCAATCGTGCTCTGCTTGGAACCTTTCCAACTCACGATGCCACCGTTCCGGAGAAAACACGTATTCAGACTGTGATTTAAAACATCTTGGTCGGTTTGGAAAACGGGCACTTGTGTAACCAATTACACATCATTTCCACCGTAAACCAAGAATTCATCCTTAGTTCTTCTCAAGTACTAAAGGATGTTTATGACAGCGGTCCAATGATCCTCACCAGGGTCTTGTTGGAACCGGCTCGTCATGCTCAGGGCAAATGACACATCTAGTCGAGGACATAGCATGGCATACATGATGGATCCTATTGTCGAAGCATAAGGGATGCCACTCATGCGCCTTCCCTCAACAAGTGTCTTGGGACACTGTTTCTTGCTCAGGGTCAAGCCATGATTCATCGGAATGAATCCCTTCTTGGAGTCTTGCATACTGAACCCATTCAGTACCTCATCCAAGTATGTACTCTGACTTAATCCAAGAAGCCTACGAGACCTATCTCTATAGATCTTGATGCCTAAAATATAGGCAGCTTCTGCTAAGTCCTTCATTAAGAACGATTTTCCCAACCAAGATTTCACAAACTCCAAGGTTGGAATATCATTTCCAATGAGCAATATGTCATCGACATATAGCACCAAGAACACAATTGTGATCCCACTAACCTTCTTGTAAACACAAGGCTCGTCAGAGTTTTGTAAGAAGCCAAACTCTTTGACTACCTCATCAAAACGATGATTCTAACTCTGTGATGCTTGCTTTAATCCACAAATGGATCTCTGAAGCTTGCACACCTTTCCTGGTTCCTCTGGACATACAAACCCCTCAGGTTGTGTCACGTACACATACTCGGGCAGCCTTCCATTAAGGAATGCTGTTTTGACATCCATTTGCCATATCTCATAGTCATAATATGCGGCTATGGAAAGCAGGGTCCTAATGGAATCGGCCATTGCAACTAGGGAAAACGTTTCTTCATCCCATGACGTTGAGTAAACCCCTTTGCAACTAGCCTCGCCTTGAAGACATTGACGTTGCCATCCATGTCGGTTTTCTCCTTAAAAACCCACTTGCACCCTACGGCTTTTACACCTTCAGGAGCATCAACTAAGGTCCAAACCTTGTTGTCATACATGGATTGCATCTCAGCCTTCATGGCTTCAACCCATTTCTCAGAGTTGGGACCCACGATAGCTTCTTGATAGGTGGTAGGCTCACCATGCTCCCTGAGCAACACATCCTTGTTCTCAGTCATCAAAAATTCATATCTTTGAGGTTGAGAACGTGTTCTATCAAACCTTTATGGTCCTTGTGTCATTAGAGGAGCTTCCACAACTCCTTGTGGCTCTTCTCTAGTTTCCGTCTGCGCCTCTAGAGTGTCTTGTGGATCTTGAACTCCTTCAAGATCTATCTCACTCCCACTGTTTCTTTTGGAAACAAAATCCCTTTCTAAAAGGAATCCACTTCTGACTACAAATACTTTGTTGTAAGATGGGCAGTAGACATAATACCCCCTCATCTCCTTGGGGTATCCCACAAATAAACACTTGAGGGTTTTGGGAGACAGCTTATCGTTAGGCTGTTTCTTAACATAAACTTCACATCCCCAAACCTTGAGGTTAGACAAATTGGGACTCTTCCCTTTCCATATCTCATATGGTGTCTTCTCAACTGCCTTGGACGGAACACGGTTAAGTGTGAACGCAGCAGCTTCTAAAACATACCCCCAAAAGGATGACGAAAGATCAGCTTGACTCATCATAGATCGAACCATATCTAATAAACTTCGATTCCTCCTCTGAGAAACACCATTCGACTGTGGGGTTCCAGAAAGTAAGTTGTGAGACTATCCCACAACTTCTAAGACGATCAATAAATTCTTGGCTCAAATACTCGCCTCCTCGATCGGATCAAAGGACTTTGATTTTCTTGCCAAGTTGGTTTTCTAGTTCACTTTGAAATCTCTTGAACATTTGAAAAGACTCTGACTTGTGCTTCATTAGGTAGACATAGCCATACCTACTGAAGTCATCAGTAAACGTAATGAAGTACGAGTAACCACCTCTAGCTTGGGTACTCATTGGTCCACATACATCACTATGTATGATTCCCAATAAGTCAGGCCCCCTCTCACTGTGTCCAGTGAAGGACGCCTTCGTCATTTTACCAAGTAGACAAGATTCGCAAGCATCATATGATTCAAAATCAAATGATCTTAGAAGTCCATCCTTATGGAGCTTCCCCAGGCGTTTCTCGTTTATATGGCCTAAATGACAATGCCAAAGGTATGTAGGATTAGATTCGGTAATCTTAATCCTTTTCGTATCAATGTTATAAATATTGTTATCGCGTTAACGTTCCAATTTTAAGATGCAATAATTATCTTGCAAATCACCATAAGCAAATAAACATCATCTTTATAAATTGAACTTCTTCCATTACAGTTAACACATGTAAAAACTTCCCTATCAAATAAGAAAGAGAAACATTGTTTGAACTCAAAGAAGGTACATAATAACAATAAGCCCAGAGGGCAAAATAAGCTCGCATGTTCCTACAGCAATAACAACAACCCTTGCTCCATTACCTTCACGCAGGTCCACCTCGCTTCTGTTCAGCTTTCTACTGTCTCTAAGACCCTGCACATCAAATGTTAGAACCACATGTTGTATCTAATACCCAAGTGGTTTAAGTAGAAAAGAACTTTTATAACAAAGATACCTGAAGTAGAGGCCTCATCGCCTTTCTTCAGATCTTCCATATACAGTTTGCAATTCCTCTTCCAGTGTCCTGGCTTTTGACAGAAAAAGCAAACTGCATCCTTTGCGGGCTTTGCCTTCTTGGCAGGTTGTGGGTTGGGCTTGGCCGTTGGCTTGGTCTCACCATCCACGACGTCAGCGTTCCTCTTTCCTTTGCCCTTCCTCTTCCCTTGATCTTTCTGAGCCATCAGGACTGTTGCAGGCGCCCTTTTCATTGATGTCTCAGGAGTATTGAGCATCCCATGCAGCTCAGAAACAGATTTCTCCATTCCACTCACTTTAAAGTCCATGACAAACTGGTCATAACTTTTAGGCAGTGAGCTTAGGATCAAATCCGTCGCAAGCTCTAGAGTAATGGGAAAACCCAGCCTACCAAGGTGATTTATGTACCCGTTCATCTCCAAGATATGGGTACTTACGGATGCACCTTCAGCCATCTTGCAAGAGTGTCGAGCCTTAGTAGTCTCATACCTCTCTCGCTGAACCTGTTGGTGGAACATTTCCCTGAGACGTGTTATCATCTCAAAAGACATCAACATTTCCAAGCCCTTTTGTAACTCTGGAATCATTGTGTCTAGCATCAGGCAAGAGACCTCCAAAGAGTCATCGAAGTGCTTCCCATAAGCATTCTTTTGAGCTCTTGGAGCGTTGTTTCCAGGCTCCTTAGGGAGAGGTTTGTCCAGGACATAAAGCTTCCTTTGTTGGCTGAGAACAATTCTGAATTTGCGAAACCAGACAAGGAAGTTCGTCCTATTTAACTTATCTTTCTCAAGGATAGATCGCAGTGAAAATGTTGAACTAACATTTGCCATTTGATTCTACAATTCAAGATACGAAAGTTTAATTAGCAAAAATGTATCCACCATTTTATAAAACCCAGTAAAATTATTTTTAGTGGGTAAGATCCATATTTCACCAAAGTTTACGGTCGCGTAGGCGATCATGCACCCTCAGGTTATTTAGGTAGGTAACTCCTTACCAATCACATCTCATGTGACTCTTAGATCTTTCTAGGACTGTATCATCATATGATACTTATTATGGCATGTTTATCCCATCTAATGCCTTGAGGTCCAAATACAATTTGATAACCCCATTAAGTCACACAATAAAACTTGTGAATGGCTAGGCTCAAAACAACTAGGCCGAAGCCCGACCCCATATCATCAAGGCCCACTAAACACGTGTCGCATAGGCAATCACCGCATTTAATAATCCGAGATTTCAACGAGGCGTTGCGTTGAATCTCCCATTCACCCGTGTCTCCTCAAGGTTATGGTAGATACGTGTCGCGTAGGCGATCACCACTCCGCGATGAACAAGATTTTAACAGGGTGTTTTATTGATGGCATTAAAACTTAAGATTTTTAAAAGGGTTTGATTTTTAAAAGGTTCCGTTTTAATTTAATTTTAAAACCAATTTTAAAATTAAATGAGTTGTGCCATGTGTTTATTTCCCATGTATCTCATACATATAAACGCATGCACTGACTTTGTATCTCATACAAGATCCCACACTCGTATCATATACGTTGTAGTGTAAAGTTAAATAAAGCATGTTAAAACTCTAACCCCTAAGCATACATCTAGCGCATTGCATCACATACAAAACTAAATGCATAAAACACACCGTGTTTAGATATGGCCCATCTACCCTATAATCCTCTCAAGCCAATGAGAGAATTTTTCTAAAAGAAAAATAAGAATTACATTGTGAAAAACCCCAGTTACATTGAGGTGTAACAAAAATGAAAAATTACATCAAGAGTATAGGGAGACGACACGCAGGCCATATTTACCAAAAACCCTAAAGCCATATCCAACACCACATAACACAAACCAAAAACCCTAGAGCCATATCAAACACAGAATACAACAACACATACCAAAAACATTTTTTTATAATGTGTTCAATTAGGGTTTGTGCAATTTTAACATGCCTTTCTTGAAATTGGGCCTTATATCAATAATTATAAAATTCAAGAATCTCATTCTAGAATTTAAATTATTGCCCCAAAATTTTAAAATTCATAATTTTAATAAATTTTCAGCCACCCCATAATATTATAATTAAAACATTTTTAACTATAATTATATAGGGATTTCGACTTTGGCCTTAAAATTTCAAGAAAAATTTCCAAATTAATCCAATTGATTTTATAGGTATCACATACATAAAATTTTCACCTTTTCCATAGATTGAGTTTTAAATAAAACTTTTCGGTGGATTTTCGTAAAACCAAACATATGATTGAAAGCGGTAAACACACATATCATACATCACATGTACAATTCACCAAAACCAGTATTAAATTCAAAAACTAGCGTGGCTTTGATACCACTGTTGGGAAATCATCAAGGCGGCGCAGCGGAAGCGAGAATTAAAATTAAAAATTAAAACGCCAAAAACAATAAAACCGCCGTTCAATGATTTCCCTACTGATCCGCTAGCTGAATTTAAACCGGTAAAGTTAGTGGTATACCTCACGAGTTTCAATCGGTCCGGTTGAACGGTGCAACTCTGAGAAGTCCAGTTGAAGCGTCCTTCCTCTGCCAGTAATCCACACGAGCAATTTAGTGGCACCAAGGTGCTAGCCTTCTGTTCTTTTCTCCAAAAGAACAAGGGAACTCGATCTACGGCTCTTAAAATTCAAGAACAGTTCTTGAACTTTTAGAGGATAGGTGGCGCAAGACACAATAACACTTTCTTGTTTTTCTCTCTCAAATCCCTAGCAATGGGACAACTTGACTTCTCTCTTACTCTTGGAGAAGATGGAGTTTCTCTCTCTAGGTTTTGAGCTAGGCGACTTTTTCCTCTCTTGTCTCACCAAAGGAAAATTGCAAAACTCACTTATGCATTAGCTTGGCCAATAAAGTTATAGGATTATCAAATTATAAAATTATAAGATTACAATAATATTATAATTTTAGGACTTGAATTCTTAATTAAAATATTACCTTAATATCTTAATTGAATTCAAAATGCAATCTTTGAGAATCAAATTGGAAGATCAAATCTTCCTCCTTGGTCCCACAAGCCATGCGCCTTCCCCTTGCTATTTTCTTTGGAATTGTATAAATCTAAAACATTCCTAACTCTTAGGAAGTCATAACCAACTTATTATCTTCCAAAGATTTTGAATTAAAATATTACTCTAATATCTTTAATTCAAATTTTGAATCTTGAAATCTAGATCAAATCTTGAATTCAGATTCATGACTTTAATTAATAAAACATTTCTATTAATTAAAATCAATCCTAAAGAGGCGCCACCCTCTATCCTATATATCTTAATATTTGTGAATTTAATAAATCAATAATCTCCTAACTTTTAGGAACCTTATCTAATTTATTATTCCCTAATATTATAATTGTAAATAGATTAATTAAATTAACTATTTAACAATTAATATATTTAAACTTGTCCCACAAATTTAAATATCTGAACCGTAGATTTAATTTAAGACAAGACTTTATGTCCCAGACATTTAGCTATGTCTTAAATTGTGTCACCGGAGTGACTCACGAATTAACCCTAATTCGTGTCCCTTTAAGCGGTGTCCAGTTCCTGCTCATCTGTGACCCAGCATGCCCCACGTTAAGTTGGCAGCAAGCCATCCTATGACTCACAAGTCGAGAGCGGACTCTAGCAAGCCATCACGACTACCGAAAACACGTGAGTTATCGTTTTATCAAAATTACCGATTTAACCTTAGTACCACCTTGTCATAGACCCTATTGTCACACGATATTTTGGTCCTGGATTAGGTACGGGAATGTCATCCATAATCCAAACCACAACATTCTCGATTCCCTGAGTTAGTCCCATTTCCCAGCGTGGCCACGCATTTCTTGGACAGACACATAGAGGGCGCCAGTTAAATATCTCTCATCGTAATGAGGGACAAAATCCCATCTTGGTCAACCATATTACTCAGCACGGCAATCAACCAAACTCGTATCTAGCCCTTATGGCTACCCTGCTACGGGCAACACTAGACTAGGCCAAAGTCTGAAAACTACAACGCCGGAATAGTCAAGACCTCAGGTCTAAGGCATCGTGACAGGTGTACAGGAGAGACTAGCTAATGGCTAAACCCATGCAGGACTCTTCGGGTCAGTCCAGCAACTTGTAACCCCTTACTCATTGCACCATGACTCTCGTAAAGCATCTAGTGCATGTATGTCCATACACCGAGGTCATGCTGGTCTAAGTTCATTTTCGCTCCCACGAGAATAATCGACCATGGATGGATTTAGATTAATTATCTCATAATTAATCAAGGACGCTATCATAGTAAACATGCTAATAATATGATAACAACATAATTTATCTCCATCAATTAATCAATATGTTCAAAACATATACATAAAATAAAATCTAGAGCCATATCCAACTTTGATTGTGCAATCATTTTATGTATATGTTTTGAACATATTGATTAATTTATGGAGATAAATTATATTGTTATCATATTATTTGCATGTTTACTATGATAGCGTCCTTGATTAATTATGAGATAATTAATCTAAATCCGTCCCTGGTCGATTATTCTTGTGGGAGCGAGAATGAACTAAGACCAGCATGACCTCGGTGTATGGAGATACATGCACTAGATGCTTTACGAGAGTCATGGTGCAATTATGTAAGGGGTTACAAGTTGCTGGACTGACCCGGAGAGTCCTGCATGGGTTTAGTCATTAGCTAGTCTCTCCAGTACGCTTGTCACGATGCCTTACACCTGAGGTCTTAACTATTCCGGCGTTGTAGTTGTCAAACTTTGGCCTAGTCTAACGTTGCCCGTAGCAGGGTAGCCATAAGGGCTAGGTATGGGTTTGGTTGATTGCAGTGCTGAGGAATGTGGTTGACCAAGATGGGATTTTGTCCCTCATAGAGATGAGAGATATCTAACTGGCGCCCTCGATGAGTCTATCCAAGGAAAGAGTGGCCACTCAGTAAATTGGGACTAACTCGAGAAGATCGAGAAAGTTGTGGTTTGGATTAAGGATGACTTTCCCGTGCCTTATCCAGAACCAAGATATCGTGTGACAATAGGGTCTATGACAAGGTGGTACTAAGGTTAAATCGGTCTTTTTGATAAAACGATAACTCACGTGTTTTGGGTAGTCATGATGGCTTGCTAGAGTCCGCTCTCGACTTGTGAGTCATAGAGATGGCTTGCTGCCAACTTCGCGTGAGGCCTGCTGGGTCACACATGAGCAGGATCTGGACACCGCTTAAAGGGACATGAATTAGGGTTAATTCGTGAGTCACTCCGGTGACACAATTTAAGACATAGCTAAATGTCTGGGACATAAAGTCTTGTCTTAAATAAAATCTACGGTTGAGATATTTAAATTTGTGGGACAAGTTTAAATATATTAATTGTTAAATAGTTAATTGGATTAATCTATTTACAATTATAATATTATGGAAAATAAATCAGATAAGGTTCCTAAAAGTTAGGAGATTTTAATTAATGGAAATGTTTTTTTAATTAAAGTCATGAATTTGAATTTAAGATTTGATCTTGAGATTCAAAATTTGAATTAAAGATATTAGGGTAATATTTTAATTCAAAATCTTTGGAAGATAATAAGTTGGTGATAACTTCCTAAGAGTTAGGAATGTTTTTGATTTATAAAATTCCAAAGAAAATAGAGGGGATAGGCGCATGGCTTCTGGGACCAAGGAGGAAGATTTGAACTTCCATTCTGATTCTCAAAGATTGCATTTTGAATTCAATTAAGATATTAAGGTAATATTTTAATTAAGAATTCAAGTCCTAAAATTATAATATTATTGTAATCTTATAATTTTATAATTTGATAATCCTATAATTTAGGGATTCCCTAATTATAATTATCAAAATTCCCCAACTCTATAAATAGGGCCAAGGAAGTCGACTTGGCCAACCCTAATTCACTAAGTGAATTTTGCTTTCTTCTTTTGTGAGACAAGAGAGAGAATTTCGCCTACCTCTAAACCTAGAGAGAGAAAAGTCGATTTCTTCAAGAGTGTGAGGAAAATCAACTTGTTCTAAAAATTAGGGTTTTGAGGGAGAAAACAAGAAAGCTTCTTGTTGTTCATTGCGCCACTTTCCTCTTAAGGTTCAAGAATTGTTCTTGAATTTTGAGAGTCGTAGATCGAGTTCCCGTGTTCTTTTGGAGAAAAGAACTGAAGGCTAGCACCTTGGTTCCACTAAACTGCTCGTGTGGATTACTGGCGGAGGAAGGACGCTTCGTGTGGACTTCTCTGAATTCCACCGTTCAACCGACCGATTGAAACTCTTGAGGTATACCACTAACTTTATCGGTTTAAATTCATCTGGCAGATCCGTAGGGAAATCATAGAGTGGCGTTTTATTATTTTTGGCGCTTTAAATTTTTGTTTTAATTTTCGCTTCCGCTGTGCCGCCTACGTGATTTCCCAACAGTGGTATCTGAGCCACGCTAGTTTTTGAATTTAATACTGGTTTTGGTGAATTGTACATGTGATGTATGATATGTGTTTACCGCTTTCAATCGTATGTTTGGTTTTAAGAAAATCCACCGAAAAGTTTTATTTAAAAACTCAATCTATGGAATAGGTGCAAATTTTATGTATATGATACATATAAAATCAATTGGATTGATTTGGAAATTTTCTTGAAATTTTAAGGCCTAAGTCGAAATCCCTATATAATTATAGTTAAAAATGTTTTAATTATAATATTGTGGGATGGCTGAAAATTTATTAAAATTATGAATTTTAAAATTTTGGGGCAATAATTTAAAATTCTTGAATGAGATTCTTGAATTTTATAATTATTGATACAAGGCCCAATTTCAACAAAGGCATGTTAAAATTGCACAAACCCTAATTGAACACATTTTAAAAATTGTTTTTGGTCTGTGTTGTTGTATTCCGTGTTTGACATGATAATATGTGAATTGTTGGATATGGCTCTAGGGTTTTTGGTAAATACGGCCTGCGTGTCGTCTCCCTATACTCTGTTGTAATTTTACATTTTGTTTATACCTCAATGTAACTGAGGTTTTTCCCAATGTAATTTTTATTTTTCTTTTTAGAAAAATTCTCTCATTGGCTTGAGAGGATTATAGGGTAGATGGGCCATATCTAAGCACGGTGTGTTTTATGCATTTTGTTTTGTATGTGATGCAATGCGCTAGATGTATGCATAGGGGTGCGAGTTTTAACATGCTATATTTAACTTTACACTACAACGTATGTGATACGAGTGTGGGATCTTGTATGAGATACAAAATCCGTGCATGCGTTTATATATATGAGATACAGGGGAAATAAACACATGGCACAACTCATTTAATTTTAAAATTAAATTAAAGCGGAACCTTTTAGAAATCAAACCCTTTTAAAAATCTTAAGTTTTAATGCAATCAATAAAACACCCTGTTAAAATCTTGTTCATCGTGGAGCGGTGTTCGCCTACGCGACACGTATCTACCATGACCTTGAGGAGACATGGGTGAATGGGAGATTCAATGCAACGCCTTGTTGAAATCTCGGTTTGTTAAATGCGGTGATCGCCTACGCGACACGTGTTTAGTGGCCCTTGATGATATGGGATTGGGCTTCGGCCTCGTTGTTTTGAGCCTAGCCATTCACAAGTTTTATTGTGTGACTTAATGGGGTTATCAAATCGGATTTGGACCTCAAGGCATTAGATGGGATAAACATGCCATAATAAGTATCATATGATGACACATTCCCGTAAAGATCAAAGAGTCACATGAGATATGATTGGTAAGGAGTTACTGTTGGGAAATCCCCGGGGAAACACGCAGCGGAAGAACAGTAAAATAAAAAAAAACTTGTGCCCCCAGGAAAATCCTACCCTGAGATCCGCTAGCTGAATTTAAAACCAGATATGAAAAGTGTTATACCTCAAGCTTTCAATCGGATGGTTGAACTTGGCGAGTCTAGAAGTCCGTTTCCACGTCCTTCCTCCACCGGTAATCCACACGAACAGTTTCGCGAACACGAGGTGCTAGCCTCCACGCCTCTTTCTCCAAAGAGACTCGGGATTGAATCTACAGCTTTTGAACTCAGGAACTCCTTCTCTGAATTCCAGGCAAGGTGGCGCAATAATGGAGAAGATAGCAACAAAACTCCTTTTGTTCTTCTTCTCCCAAACCCTAAATCGACTTTCTCTCTCTAACTCTTAGGAGAAAAGTCGAATCTTCTCTCTCTACAAGGAGGAAGGCGAGTTTCTCTCTCTCTCTACAAGGAGGAAGATGAATGCTCAATGAATTAGGGTTTCAAGTGTGTATCTCGTATGGGCTAGGCGACTTAGCCTATATAATTACCAAAATTATGGTAATTTTATAATTATAAAATCATGATATTACAATAATATCATATTTTATGACTTGAATATCTAATTAAAGTATTACCATAATATTTTAATTCAAATTCAAATGCTATCTTGGAGAATCAAATGGAAGATCAAATCTCCCTTGGGTCCCACAAGTTGCCATGCGCCATATGCCTTCAATTTTTAGGGAATTTTATAAATCAAAATAACTCCTAACTCTTAGGAAGTCATAACCAACTTATTTTATCCCAACGTTTTTGAATTAAAATATTACCATAATATCTTCAATTCAAATTTTGAATCTTGAATTTAAATTCTTTATTGAATTAAAGTATTACCCCAATATCTTAATTCAAATCTTGAATTTCAAATTCAAATTCAAACTCATGACTTAAATTAATAAAACATTTTTATTAAT
>QANZ01006311.1:6924-21626 GCA_003254925.1 Chamaecrista fasciculata
GAAAAAAAAAAAAAAAAAAAGATATTTTAGATACTAAAATGAAATTTATCTTATATTTTAAGGATCAAAACGAGATTTTGACTATTGAAATTTGAGGAGGGAGGAGGCTGACAGGCTCGTTCGAGTGAATCAGGGACACGTGCCTGGCGTACCTGACTCGGTTTTATTGTCTTTTATAGATGACTCAGTAGATAGAGGAAGGCATGTCACGTGGGGCCCAATGTTAACTGACGTCTGTTACAACGGCATGTGTACGTTCACCCTCTCTTCCTCTTCCTTACTCACTAACGGCGTCATATGTGCTGGGGTTAGTTGTCGTTTTCTTCACTGCCCTTTTTTAAAACAACAAATTATTAATTTCTATGGGGTCCACGTGAGGTTTAAATTTAATCCCCCTGATATTTTTCTCCCTTCCTCGTTACCTTCGGATCATCACCAACTAATTACTCTGTTTTTTTCCACTTACTAAAATTAACATAAGAGATTTCTAAATAAAATTTTAATCATTAACTTTTTAATGTCACTCAAACGATTTGACTACATAGATATTTAGTTTTTGTTACAAAATGTCTTCCTTTTTTTTCTGCTTTTGTTTTGTATGTCTTGCTTAGAATTAAATTTTAGAGTACTTCACAAAAAAAAAATCACCTTGAAGGTGAGATCACCCACTTTCACTTGGTTGATTTTTCGGTGCACCTAAACTACCAACGTTTACACTTCAAACCAAACATTTTGACTAAAACCCCTGCAAAAATATAATGATAAATAAACAAAGTAAAAGCCCATATAGTATTTTGGCTTAAGTGCACTTTTG
Organism: Chamaecrista fasciculata; assembly: GCA_003254925.1. Taxonomy (NCBI): domain Eukaryota; kingdom Viridiplantae; phylum Streptophyta; class Magnoliopsida; order Fabales; family Fabaceae; genus Chamaecrista; species Chamaecrista fasciculata. The sequence continues at coordinate 7,739 of QANZ01006311.1, forward strand.
GTCCCAAAACTATGACAAAGGTTTCATTTTGGTCCTATAACTTTTTTTGTTGCAATTTTGATCCCATAACTATGACAAAGGTTTCATTTTGGTCCCATAACTTTTTTTGTTGCAATTTTGGTCNTGAAAACAAGTTCCGGTTATTATTAAACTTGACATATAACTTAAATAGGTAAAACGGTACATAAGTGAAACTTGATCCCACAATTGGATCCGAAAAAATAAGTTACAACAAATTATTTTTATTATCTTATTTTTTAGTCTTCCTCTCAATTAATTCAAATTCAACTAGTATTATAGATATGATTATGATAAGAAAATTCTCAATAAAAAAATTATATTTACAACATTTTTAATTAAAAAAATTATTAAAATTAATAGGATCACATCTACTCGTATTAGTAAGCTATAACATTTTACGTTAGTATTATAGATAGTAAAACCAATTATAAATGCATGTGAGGCTAATAATTCAAAATATTATTTGTTCAATGATTTATCGAACTCTATAATTCTGTTTTGTCCATTCTTCTTTCCACAAAAAAAAAAAAAAGAACTCTATAATTCATTTTTCGCACCAACAAAAAAAACACATATAATAGAGTCAATAATTTCACACCTCACATGTCTTTCTTCTCACATATTATGAACCATAAATTAATCTCTTCTACCTAATTTAAACAGAATATATTATATAAGAAGGCTGTTTTCTTGTCACCCATTGTTTCCATTCATTCTAAGTTACGATCATTCTCCACTGACACATATTTGATTAGTTAATTATATATTATAATCCTATAAAATCACATGTGATCTTGCTTTTAAAATATATAACTAGTCCACTTAACTAAGATAGTAAGATGACCATGCAAATATGCAATATTGTATGAAAGGGTCAAAATCGACATTTTCTGCACACCATTAATTATTTTATTGTGCTTTGATTTGGTCAAGCAATTATAATGCTGCCGAAAGACAGACATCTGCACCTGTTTATCATTATTAATATAATTATAATTATAGTAAACTTTATCGATAAAAATTCATTATCATAAAACTTTTCGAAAAGGAATTATTAACCAAATACAATATTAAAACTCAGTATTAACAATGATTAGACTAAATAATAAGCCGTTTATTATATTATTGTTTAAATTTGATATTTTATAAATGTAATTATTTATATTATAAGATTTTTTTTTGTCATAATCAGATCTACAACACAAATTTTAGATGAATTAGTCAAAGTAAAACTCTAGAAATCGAGTGAACAACCAAAAACAATATTAAGGTTCAGTTTTCTTAATAGAATAATATACAACTTTTTAACTATTATTATATGTTCAGGCAAACAAAAAAAAAAACTATTATTATATGTTTATATATTTAACCTTCACTTTTATATCATTGTCTCTCAAAATTTATACTATGTAGTCAATCACTATACAAAAAAATATAATATATATAGCCAACCGACCAGGACAATATCTGACGATAAATAATAATAAAGTACATGTGGATATAACTAAATGTGTGTGGACAAGCTAACCAATATATTATTCTATGTATGTAGTACGGAGTAATACATAATTATGTAGTAATGCAAGCAATTATCTTGCGCTAGTTTTCACAGGACATTTGATGCATTTTAGTAATATTGAAGTTATATTTTAGACTATTAATTACTAGCTGTAAGATTTAATCTGTATAACTTGGAAATTCTTAATAAACAATAATATATAAAATTGTGTTGGTTGATTCATTCAATGTATCATCTATTTAATAATTGTGCTCACTTAATTTTTCTTGCATAATTTGTATGTTATTTGGCATTTATTGGTTCAATACATAAAGTATATATTTTAGTAAGACTTTTATTGAATAAAATCATATTATTTTATATACTTCAAAATATTCACCACAAAGGAAGAAGTAATGCTATGTAGGCTGTCATATCATAATCTAAAATGACATAAACAAAGTATATTGAAAAAACTAAAACATGTATTTTTCTATTGGGATATGCTATAAACTACCCACCTCTCAACCTTGAATATTTTCTAATTGTATTGTGTTGGCTTTAACTCTGCCTGTGTTTGCTTATGCTAAATTGACGGTCCCAAGCCCGTGTAAAAGAGGAGGGTTGTGTTAGGCAGGCGACAGCCAACGTAAAACCTTTTTGTCGTATCTCATGAATATGGATCAACGATGTAAACGTGTTTCTGCTAGGTCGTTGCCCGGAAGCAACGCGCTGCATGGCTCGAGTGTAGTGTCAAAAGAGCGAGGGCCGCTGCATCAACGCCCGGATGTAGTGTTAAATAGGCAAGGGTTCCCACATCTTCATGGACGAGTGTGGGTAAAGAAGCTAGTCCCCAAATGCAAGTTGAGGTTTGGTACTTGGAATGTTGGCACACTTACAGGGAAGGCGATGGAGTTAGTCGACACCATGATCAGACGAAGGATTAATGTGTTGTGTCTACAAGAGACTAAATGGGCAGGAGCTAAGGCGAAAGAATTGGACACCTCAGGTTTCAAGCTCTGGTATACAGGAAAGTCAAAAACCAGGAATGGAGTGGGCATTATCATTGACAAAGAGTGGAGGGACAAAGTGGTGGATATTAAAAGAATTGGAGACAGGATTTTATCTCTTAAACTGGTGGTGGATTGGGAGACCTTCCATGTTATTAGCGCTTATGCCCCACAAGTTGGTTTGAGTGAGCAAGACAAACTTCTGTTCTGGGAAAACCTAGAAAATCTACTACAGAGCATACCAGCGGAAGAAAAGGTGTTCCTAGGAGGAGATCTTAATGGCCATGTGGGGTGTGAACCTCGAGGATATGAAGGTTCCCATGGTGGTTTTGGCTTTGGTGGGGTTAATGCTGAGGGTAAAACTATTTTGGACTTTGCCTTAGCTTCTAATCTCACTATAGCAAACACGTGTTTTAAAAAGAGAACTGAGCATCTTATCACATACAAGAGCGGGGCAACATGTTCTCAAATCGATTTCTTTCTAGTAAGGAGATCGGATAGAGCACTGTGCACAAATTGCAAAGTCATCCCTAGAGAAAGTTTAACTACCCAGCATAGGGTGTTGGTTATGGATGTTCTTGTTAAAAACAGAGTTGGAAGAAATAAGCATAAACCAAGCCCTAGAACAAGGTGGTGGAAACTAAAAGGTGAAGCTCAAGAGCTCTTCAAAACACGGATGCTAGCAGAGAGGGTGTGGGAGGTACAAGGCGATGCTAATCACATGTGGAACACTATGGCTGAAAGTGTTAGGTTGGTTGCGGCTAAAACTGTGGGTATCTCACGAGGTGTTGGACCTAAGGGAAAAGAATCATGGTGGTGGGATGCAAGCATACAAGATAAGGTTCAGGTTAAGCGGAAATGTTTTAAAGAATGGCAAGCAACAAGAAATAGTGAAAGTTGGGAGAATTATAAGACAGCTAAGAAAGATGTTAAGAAGACAGTGGCTGAGGCAAGAAACAAAGCTTACGAAGGGTTTTATCAGGCTCTCGGGACTAAAGATGGAGAGAGAAGAGTCTTCAAACTTGCTAAGAGTAGAGAGCGTAAGACAAGAGATATCGATCAAGTGAAATGCATCAAGGATGAGGAGGGTAAAATCTTGGTTAAGGATCATGACATTCAAGATAGATGGAAGGATTATTTTCACAAACTCTTCAACGAGGGTCAGACGACAAGTTACAATTCAGATGGAATAAGTAAGGAAGAGGACCTTAACTACAGCTTTTATTGTAGAATTCAAGAACAGGAAGTGGTGCAAGCTTTGAGAAGGATGGATAATGGGAAAGCAGTTGGACCGGATAATTTGCCAATTGAGGTGTGGAAAAGTTTAGGAGGCAAGGGGGTAAGCTGGTTGACCAAACTTTTCAATGTGATTTTGCGCTCCAAGAACATGCCGGATGAATGGAGGAAGAGTACCCTTATTCCTGTGTACAAAAACAAGGGAGATATTCAGAACTGCGGGAACTACAGGGGGGATTAAACTCATGAGCCATACTATGAAATTATGGGAGAAGGTTATTGAGAGGAGGCTGAGGGCTGAGACACGTATTTCTGAAAATCAATTTGGTTTCATGCTTGGAAGGTCTACCACAGAAGCCATTTATTTACTGAGAAGATTGATGGAAAGTTATCAGAGCGCTCATAAGGATCTTTACATGGTTTTCATCGATTTAGAAAAGGCTTATGACAGAGTACCAAGGGATATTTTATGGAAGGCTTTGGAGAAGAAAGGAGTTCGTGTGGCTTACATACGGGCGATTCAAGACATGTATAACGGGCTTACAACTTGTGTGAGAACACAGAGTGGAGCAACAAGGGATTTTCCTATTACCATAGGACTTCATCAAGGCTCTGCTCTGAGCCCATACCTCTTTAATGTAGTACTGGATGTACTCACTGATCATATACAAGAGGCGGCACCAAGGTGCATGCTCTTTGCTGATGACATTGTCTTGGTCGGGGACTCCAAAGGCGAAGTCAATGCAACACTAGAAAGGTGGAGACAAGCTTTGGAGACTTATGGTTTTCGTATCAGTAGAAGTAAGACAGAGTTTATGGCGTGTAAGTTCAGTGGCAGAGAAGGGGATACTACAGATATTGTGAAACTCGGTGATCATCAATTACAAGAAGTTACAAGCTTTAGGTATTTGGGAACGATTTTGCAAAGCAAGGGGGAAATAGAAGAGGATGTTAATCACAGGATTCAGGCAGGGTGGATGAAGTGGAGAAAGGCCTCAGGGGTTATCTGTGATAAAAAAGTGCCGCTTAAACTAAAAGGAAAATTTTACCGCACGGCAATAAGACCCGCTCTATTGTATGGTACTGAATGTTGGGCAATAAAAGGGCAACATGAGCAAAAATTCAACGTGACTGAGATGAGAATGCTTCGTTGGATGTGTGGTCATACTATTATGGATAAGATCAGGAATGAAGTCATCAGAGAGGAGGTTGGTGTGGCGCCTATCATTGAGAAATTGGTCGAAACACGCCTTAGGTGGTTTGGGCATGTGCAAAGAAGACCTTTAGAGGCCCCGGTACGCAGAGTTGATCAATTGGTAGAGAATCCTATAATCCGCGGAAGGGGAAGACCAAAGAAAACTATCCAAGAAACTATCCGAAAAGATTTAGCTATCAATAACCTTACGGTTGACATGTGCAAGGATAGAACACGTTGGCGTCAGTTGATTCATATAGCCGACCCCACCTAGTGGGATAAGGCTTTGGTTGTTGTTGTTGTTGTTGTAGCTAGGACTCTTGATTTGTGTGGGATTAATGAGCTGAGCATATTTGTTGTACTTTCCTATTGTTATGAATTGTATATATTATATATAATTGATAGTTGACTAGGGCACTATCTTAAGGAATACATAGACAAGATCATAGGGATTTATATTTACAATAGGATGTAGGAGTTTCATGTCACGTATATTATTCATACTATTTTCTTGTGAATGATAAGAAGAAAATTACCTTTCAATCTATTGTTTTACAAGGTGTTCGAGCCTCTATAAGGCAGGGACGTCATACTTTCCTCATCCCCTGTTTTAGGCATGCCTCCAGTGGGCATTTGGATTTTGGAGTGTGCTTCATCACTGCACATCTGAGAGATTCCATCTCTAGTGGTCTGTGGCAGTCACAACCAACAGGGGAAAGTTTAGAGGGTGCTGATCAGTCGGTCCCCCAATTCCTTGAGACAATCGACCCAAAATGCACCACTTTAGTGCAAATTATCCGGTTCTTTGGCCAATTCACGACAAGGTCGACTAGTAGGCCACGGAGTGGTTAGTTCATCAATAGCAACAAGGGCAGTAGGGTCAGTAGGGATTTGGTTGGCGTTCTCAATGTTGGGGTTCATCCTTGTATTAGCAGCGACAAATCTAGCTTTGGCGTGAGTGTCGTAGTAGTGAAAATCAAAAAAGATTTAATAGAAAAATCTAAAGTGAATATCAAATCCTAATATGAATCTAAAGCAAATATTTAAATCTAATCAGACTTAAATCCTAATCATCATAAAATTTTATCTGTCTTTCTTCTCAACAAATCATAAGTCAATATAATAACCAAAGCTATTAGAGTCATATGTCATAGTGTAAAGCCATGTATTATGTCATCAACCTTACAATCTAAATTGCACTCAAAGTGTAAAACTAACCTATTAGACTAACAAAGCCCTAAATAACTATAGACCTAAATAATATCTATTACTTATTAGCTACTAGATTCAATTCTTATCTTGAAGCATCTGGTTTCCTACCTGTTTGTCTTGGGCTAGGATTTCTTTCACTTCTCAGTGCGACTTTTATTGAGGGGCCAAAGGCAACCTTTACCAAGCTAAAAAGTGCTAAAGCCAAGCATTTGATCAAACCCAAAGCCTCACATGGTCCAGGAGGTTCTAGCAGGAACAACGCTTGGCCTTAGTACCATTTCACTACACTGAGTGTGTAGCAACCCAGTAAACTTCAAGTAATTTAAAGAAACTAAGATTAAGCGGCAAGGATATTCTCGAAAATCTAGAAATACTCTATAATTAGCAGTCCTTAGAGGGGACTAGGCTCAAGTACATGGGATTGAATAACTGAATGCCTATTCCTCAGATTCTAGTGAATTAAAACAGTAACAGATCCTCCTAAAAACTAGGGAGCCATGACTAACAATTTAGCATTCAAACCTAGAAGCTAGGAAACGTGATTAACGAACTCTAACTAACTCAAGTACATCAATAATAGAAAAACAGAAACGTGGCTGAAATAGTGGAAAAGTGGGTTAGAGGTATAATACTTGCACAAGGGCAAGGCAGTTATCCTGGAAACTGTGTTATGGCAGACACAGCCTTCTGGAGTAGGTAAACAGTGGAGGTCTATCACTGAGTCAGCAAGGCCAGCCAGTTTATGAATAAGCCTAATGAAAAGTACATGGAGATCGATAACAAGATTCTAAGTTGGTATAAACAAAAGCATTGAAATTCATACAATTACCAGGTCAAATTCAGAAATTTAGCTGGTTTATTTGAGGAACTAAGAATTGAGAATTCCCACAAAGAATCCTATCAATCCACTAATATAGAAGGAAGGAACAGATTTATGTTCCTGCTTAAGCGTTATCATGCTTCTCATCGAGCTTCTCTGCCTCCTACGGACCATCAACAGATTGTTTAGCACAGTTGTTCCATCTCTATCCTCTGTTAGTGCTTCCAAAGGGCATCTTCTAGTACGACCTGCAATCATCTCACCACTGGTGCTGGAATTGAAAATCTGTCTTACTTCCCACGAGGCACAAAACGACCTGGATTATATTCCTCAGGCAAGATCAGTATCATTTTTGCCATTGATAAGGGCAAAGAAGACTATATTATGGGCTCCACTCCTAAACCAACTGAGTGAAATTTAAGAACTTAAAAATCTAAAAACTAGATGGTTAGTTGGTGGTTCATTAATTCCATGACAGTAAAATTGGCCAAAACTTCATTTTCAATATCACAATTGCTGAAATTTGCAGTGTTGTACAGGAATTCTACACATGTTTATAATACAGAAGAATAATTCCAGATAAAGGATGCTGCCTTTGGTCTTAAACAAGGTGAGATGGGGTTTCACTGTATTTTAACACCCTTAATCATTACTGGCAGTGATTGGACATGTTTGAACATCCAGAGTAGAAGTGTGCAAAAGATGCTGCACTCAACAAGAAGAAGGAGAGAGAAAATCAAGGCTGATTGGACTGGGTCTCACACTAATAGAAAATCAACCTCAGGTTTAGAGCAAATTGGTAACATGGAGAGGGAAGAAACATGTAGTTGCCCCTTGCCAGAAACATAAAGAATCAAAAATAGGCTTCAGCTCATAGAATTTGTGAAGGGATGTGATCGATAAAACTATGGGAAGAGCTACAACTTTCATCAATCAATACTATAATATTAAGTGACAATCAAGCTGCCATAAGCAAGGCAAATGTCTGTTCATCATGACAGAACCAAGTATGTGTAGTTTCATAACAACTCCGCCAAGGAAATAGAAACAATGAGTCATTGAAGGTTACAGGAAAACAATTAGTAGATATTCTAACAAAGGCAATCCCTAGAATACAGTTTGATTCACTTGTAGCCAAATTGAGACTCATAGATATACTTAATTTAGTTGTATATATTATCATTTTCATGTTGCTGGTTCTGGTAGTCACTAACTAAATTCCTGATTACCAGAATTAGGACTAATTGGTAGGAGTAATGGATACATGTTTGTTATAGGTTCCTATAAATTGTACTTCTTTGCAGAAGTTTGACATACAAGAAACATATTATTCATCTAGGGTGTTTAGTACATCTTTGTCTTCCCACACATCATTATCAGAGAATAATCTGAGTTTTAACAAAACTCTCCAATTATGACCAAAATATATTCTAGGATATGATAATGGAATGTTGAAACATAAATAAGAGAAACTGAAAGGTTTGCTAAGAATACCTGTAAAGCCAAGGCTCTTCCTTTTTTGACAGCTGCATCCTGTGTCAGATCAGGTCCCCATTTTGTTTTCCTATGCATTTGTTTGGAACTTTCGACATTGGTAGCTCCAGTGGCCCCCTGAACTCTAGACCCCCGGTAGATGGGAACCAATGAACCTGATAATTTATTTTTAGGGATAACAAATCCAGATTTTGCAGCAAGCATAGAAAGCTTTTGGCCACCAGTAGGTGCTGCGGATGAAGTGACCCCCGACATCTTGGTACTGCAATGTTCAGCAGCCGATGCTGAGTCAACCTTTGCACTTATTCTCTTAGTCAGCCACTTTGTACAAAGGAGGCAAACATACAAAACATTAGTGACAAGAACAGAGATGATCAAAATTCAGCAAATATCATATTATTTGTCATTTAGACAAGTGGAAAACCAGATTAATCCGAAGAAGTGAACCAATTCTGATTATATCCAGCTGTACTTCCATCTTCCATTATATAATTCGCAACGGAATAGGATAGAAAAAAGCTGGAAAATAGTCAAGTGAAGTTTTGCTAGACTATAACACATACTTTACTGTCACAATTGACCTACAACATACATGTTCTTTTTTGAAAATACATAACTTGCCTCATATTCAGCTAGATATAAATTCATTTCCTCACCCAATCCGGAACAAAATACTTTGCCTGTCTATGCTTTACAGAACCATTTCTAAGACATAGTCAATGTTGAAAACAATTCGTTAATGTTCCAAAAGACAAACTAGCTTTATAATTTATAAACATATCACATTAGATAAAGACTAATTATGAATCGTAACTAAATTCTAAGAATAAAAGATATAAAAAAGCATTGACACCGAGGCTTAGGCACATATATCACATTGCAAGCAAAAAAGTGGAGATGAGAAATGCCACACTATCAAACCATAGCAGGCCAAAGAGTCTTAAATTTCACAAGGAGAAATAATGCACTTTTTTCTATTCTCCTATTACAGGAAATCACATATTAATAATGTCTAAGTGTGTTTTCAAGAACTCAAAAGTCTTGCTTTCAAGTTACACTGAGTTATCTTCTGCAGAATAATATTCAAAAAAGTTATTCTGATATATCATATATTATTGATAATGTGAAGGCACGTACATATAGTTAATAGTGTAACAATCCTTATCCAAAAAGATTTAAATAGAATAAATCTAAACTGACTATCAAATTCTAATCTAAAAGTAAAATAACATTTAAACTTAAATCTTAATCTTGATACAATTTTCTCTTTACCTTATTTCTCAAAACTCAACACTCGCCCTCAAGTTGGAGTATAGATTTTAACCATGCCTCACACGTTACAAATGTATTCCAAAATATACAAAACCCTAGACTATGTCTTGAATCAATAATCCCTGAGATGACCAAGACTACATCGGTTACTATATTGGTCTTGTTATCATCCATTTGAATGTTAGGCATAGCAAAAACAATTATTAAAAAATCAACTCAAAGTAGTGAAAGAAAGAAGGGAACAGTTAGAAAGAGAAAGTGGTGTCAGTTAGACCTACACCTCTGGCACTTTCTCTCAATAATTGTTCTTTTCTCTCTCAGCACTATAGGTGTAGTGCACTACAGGGCATCCAAATTGGGGAGACACCCGTCAGCCAAAATTGACAACAAATCTGAACAAACTAGAGGGAATCACAACAAAATAGGGGAAACACCTCAAACCCAGTACTAATAACGAACCATTCTAATGCTCCCTCTACAGGTGGTATCTCAAATGACCACTATGAACAATGACCAAAACAAGACACCCACTAAAAACTCAAAGTTGAAAAAAGCTGAAGAAGGTAAGAGTCCTAACCTGATGCCAAAAGTGCCAACAAACCACTTAAAACAAACACAAGGAGGACCAAGAATGCCAAAAAAATCAAGAATGTGGTGGCGTATGGCCCCCATATAATAGCGACGAAGGCAGAAACAAAGTGACAATCACACACGGCAATAATGGGCATCATTTTTCGGGGATAGGCCGATGATCTGTACCTTCTGAATTAAGCGACCCCTTTTTTCCGGTGGTGTCTCTAACGGCGGCTTCCAAATGTCCAAGCCAAAAGGAAGGAAGGGTGTGTGCACAAATGAAGAGAACGAAACGTATTGCACACAGCTAGAAATCGAATGAGATACCCTCTGTGCGAGGGACTAAAACGATGACTTTTATCTTACTAATAAGGGCTTTGATTGAATGGATGGAGGGGTTTAAAGAGAGTGTTTCAAAGAGGTCCCATTGTTTCAACTTTCAACAATGAAATGAAATTTTATCATCCTCAAATGATCACCTCACACAACGGTGATTTAATATTTTAAGTTTATACTACCTTAACTAATCAATTTTTAAATAATTAAAATATATAATTTAATCCTATATAATTTTAATTTGGTGACTATTTAATTTTTAAATTTAAATTGATTTTATATTTTTAATTTCTAAATTAGTACTAAATTGGTCCCTAGATTATTGGCTCGATGACAGATTGGTCCCCAGATTATCAAAATTGACAAATAAGTTTCCGAATTTAACAAACGTTACCCAAATTGGTCCTTCTGTAAAATCTCTGTTAGTCAACTCGCTGACGTGGCCGTAAAACTGCTGACGTGGCACTTAACGTGCCACGTCAACAGTTGGAAAACTAAAAAAAAAAAACGGAAACTGGCACGTTATTCTCAATTTCCCCTCTTTTTCATCATCTTCATTCATTTTAGTCCCAAATCCTCAAAATAAAATTGTAAAGTGTCCAAAAACTCTTCCAAACATTCCAGTTTAGTCCTTAAAAGTATTAAAAACCCTAAACCTCAAACCCTAAACCCTAAACCCTAAAATCCTCAACCCCAAACCCTAAAATCCTAAATCATAAACACTCAAACCTAAACCCTAAACCATAAAATCATAAACCCTAAACCCCTAAAATCCTAAAATTGTAAAGTGTCCCAAAATTCTTCCAAACATTTCAATTTAGTCCTAAAACTCTAAAACTCCAAACCCAAGAACCCCAAACCCCAAACCTAAAACTCTAAAATCCCAAACCCAAAACCATAAAATCCCAAACCCCAAATCCTAAAACCTTAAACCCTAAATTCTAAAACCCCAAACCTTAAAATTCCAAATCCCAAACCCCAAATCCTAAAATTTTAAACCATAAACTCTACAACCACAAACCCCAAACCCTAAAATCCCATACCTTAAACTCTAAAACCCTAAACCTCAAACCCTAAACTAAAACCCCAAACCCTAAAACCTTGAACCCCAAACCCTAAAACCTTAAACCCCAAACCCTAAACTCTAAAACCCCAAACCCCAAACCCTAAAATCCCATACCCTAAACTCTTTGGTTTATTATCTATTCATTTAATTAGAGGACCAATTTGTCAAACATATTGAACTATTTTGATAAAATCGGGGACTGATTTTGAATAATACTGTTGCACGTCACAATTGATGAACTTTAATGTACCGTCACAATTCTGATTATAGTTTGGGTTTTTAGAGTTTAGGGTTTGTGTTTGGGGTTTGAGGTTTTAGAGTTTGGGGGTTTAGGGTTTAGAGTTTTAGAGTTTGGGATATGGGATTTTAGGATCTAGGTTTGGGGTTTTGGGTTTAGGGTTTTGGGTTTGAGATTTTGGTGTTTGGGGTTTGGGGTTTTAGAGTTTAGGGTTTGGTGTTTGGGGTTTTAGTGTTTTTGGTTTAGGGTTTTAGAGTTTGGGGTATGGGATCTTAGGATTTGGGGTTTGGGGTTTTAGAGTTTATGGTTTGGGGTTTTAGGGTTTAGGGTTTGGGATTTTGGGGTTTGCGGTTTTAGAGTTTAGGGTTAGGGTTTGGGTTTTGGGGTTTTAGGGTTTGGGGTTTGGGGTTCTAGGGTTTGGGGTTTTAGAGTTTAAGGACTAAATTGAAATGTTTGGAAGCATTTTGGGACACTTTACAATTTTAGTATTTTAGGGTTTATGATTTTAGGGTTTAGGGTTTAGGTTTTAGGGTTTAGGGTTTAGGATTTTAGGGATTGGGGTTTAGGATTTTAGGGTTTAGGGTTTAGGGTTTGAGATATGGGGTTTAGGATTTTTAATACTTTTAAGGACTAAACTGGAATGTTTGGAAAAGTTTTGGGACACTTTACAATTTTACTTTGAGGATTTGGGACTAAAATGAATGAAGATGATGAAAAAGAGACGAAATTGAGAATAATTAGATAAAAATATAACTCAGGGACCTATTTGAATTTTGAATGAAATATTTTTTTTTATTATTAATGCTGATGTGGCACGCACAGTTGGCGTTTTTTTTTTGTTTTCAGTTTTTCAACCACGTCAGCAGTTAACGGCCACGTCAGCGAGTTGACTAACGGAGATTTCACGGAAGGACCAATTTGAGTAACATTTGTAAAATTCAGGGACCTATTTGTCAATTTTGATAATCTGGGGACCAATCTGTCAACGAGCCAATAATCCAGGGACCAATTTTGTAGTTTACTCAATATTTTTATCTCTAAATTTGTCTTATATTTTTATTTTTTAGTTCTCGAATTTGACCTAATGACCAAATTATTGACAATTACAATAATTCAAGAACTAAATTATGTATTTTGATTATTCAAATATTGATCATTTAACTCAATTTACATTTAAAGACTAAATGATAGATTTCCTCTAATATTTTTTTGTCTTCACTAATATAAAATAAATTGTTTGAATTATGAAACATTCAATAAAAAGAGACTCTTGTAAAAAGATTAGGATGAGGTGGTACCATAGAAGGGATGAGATAAGATGAGATGAGATGAAATGAATTTGGAAAATTATTTTGATTGAAAATTTAATTAAAAATCGAAGACAAATAATTTTAGTTTAATTTAAAAATGAAGATAAATTATTTTAATTTATTCCCATCCACTTTACTTACTAATTAATCTCACGAATAATAGTTTAGACCATTAAACTATCACACCACACCTCACACGTCCCACAAACCATAAGGGTTTGTTTTGATTGAGGATATTGAAGAAGAAGAGAGGGGAGAAAAGAGGTTGGGGATCTCTTCTCCTTGTTTAGAAACTTGGAGATTGGAGGGGAAGAGAATGAGGGATTAAAAGTTAATACCTCCTCCTCCTCCTTTCTTCACAAATCACAAATCCCAAATTGGGGTATTTTGGAAGATGAGCTACTTCTCCAAACGAAAGGGAGAACTTCCTGATGGGAATTTTGCCCTAGGGCCAATCCTTTTTGATGTATGTTATGAACATATGGATTAATTTATAGAGATAAATTAATGGTTTTCACATTATTAGCATGTTTACTGTGATTACGTCCATGATTAATTATATAATAATTAATCTAAACTTGTCCCTGATCAATTGTTTTCGTGGGAG
>QANZ01006313.1:0-13110 GCA_003254925.1 Chamaecrista fasciculata
AACATAGATCAATTCTTGGTCAGACCAAGAATTTCGCCTAGAGCATCTATAGAGAGTGAAAAATCGCCTAGTGCTAATATTATGAGAGTGAGTCGATTTTCTTGAAGAAAGAGAATTGGACCTGCACCTGATAATATTAGTACTTCCCAATCAATCTTGATAATCAAGAACAGTTCTTGATTATTCAAGAATCATAGATAGAGTTCCCGTTTTCACTTGGGAAGAAGTGAAGGAGGCTAGCACCTAGGCATCTGCCAAACTGCTCGTGTGGATTACTGGTAGAGGAAGGACACTCTGTGGACTTCTCAAATTCGCGAATACGATAAGTCACCGATCAAAACTAGGTAAACATCTTTTCTAATCTGGTATAAACATAGTTAGTGGATCCTGGAAGGAATCACAGAGTTAGCTTTTAGTTTTATTTGCGTTTTAGTCCAAATTTTAATTTTTCCTTCCGCTGCGCTCCCTCTGTGATTTCCCAACAGCTCGGAGATGAACTTTCTAATCCACACAGCCTCCTTTGCCGCATCCGATGCTGCAATATACTCGGACTCTGTTGTAGAATCAGCAATCGTGCTTTGCTTGGAACTCTTCCAGCTCACGCTGCCACCGTTCAGGAGAAACACATATCCTGACTGCGATTTAAAATCATCTTGGTCGGTTTGGAAACTAGCATCTGTGTAACCCCTTACGCAGAGCTCTTCATCAGTTCCACCGTAGACCAAGAATTCATCCTTAGTCCTTCTCAAGTACTTAAGGATATTCTTGACAGCGATCCAATGATCCTCACCAGGGTCTTGTTGGAATCGGCTCGTCATGCTTAGGGCAAATGACACATCCGGTCGAGTACATAACATGGCATACATGATGGATCCTATGGCCGAGGCATATGGAATTCCACTCATGCGCCTTCGCTCAACAAGTGTCTTCGGACACTGTTTCTTGCTCAAGGTCAAGCCATGATTCATAGGGATGAATCCCTTCTTGGATTCCTGCATATTGAACCTCTTCAATATCTTATCCAAGTATGTACTTTGACTCAATCCGAGAAGCCTCCTAGATCTATCTCTATAGATCTTAATGCCTAGGATATAGGCAGCTTCTCCCAAGTCCTTCATTGAGAAAGATTTTCCTAACCAAGATTTAATAATCTCTAAGGTTGGAACATCGTTTCCAATGAGTAGTATGTCATCGACATACAGTACCAAGAATACGATAGTACTCCCACTAACCTTCTTGTAAACGCAAGGTTCGTCCGGATTCTGCAAGAAGCCAAACTCTTTGACTACTTCGTCAAACCGGTGATTCCAACTCCTTGATGCCTGCTTCAATCCATAAATGGATCTCTGAAGCTTGCACACCATGTCTGGAGCCTCTGGACATACAAACCCCTCAGGCTGTATCATATACACGTCCTCGGGCAGCCTTCCATTAAGGAATGCTGTTTTGACATCCATTTGCCATATCTCATAGTCATAATATGCAGCTATGGCAAGGAGGATCCTAATGGACTTGGCCATTGCGACAGGCGAAAACGTTTCGTCATAGTCTATACCATGACGTTGCGTGAATCCCTTCGCAACTAGCCTGGCCTTGAAGACAGTAACGTTGCCATCCATGTCGGTTTTCTCCTTGAAAACCCACTTGCACCCTACGGGTTTTACCCCTTCAGGTGGCGCGACCAAGGTCCACACCTTGTTGTCGTACATGGATTGCATCTCTGCATTCATGGCTTCAACCCATTTTTCTGAGTTGGGATCTACGATGGCCTCTTGATAGGTGGTGGGTTCACCACGCTCCGTGAGCAACACATCCTTGTTTTCATCCACGAGAAATCCGTAATATCTCTCTGGTTGAAAACGTGTTCTATCAGACCTTCGTGGTCCTTGTGTTTGTGGAGGAGCTTCCACAACCTCTTGTGGAACTTCTCCAGTTTCCGTCTGCGCCTCTGGCGTGTCTTGCGGAGCTTGAACTTCTTCTAGCTCTATCTTACTCCCACTGTTTCTTTTGGAAACTAGATCCTTCTCCAAGAAGTATCCACTCCTGACTACAAACACTTTGTTGTCAGCTGGGTAGTAGACATAGTAACCCCTTGTTTCCTTAGGGTATCCTACGAATAGACACTTAAGGGATTTGGGAGATAGTTTATCGCTAGCTTGTTGCTTAACGTAAACTTCACATCCCCAAACCTTGAGGTAAGACATAATGGGACTCCTCCCATTCCATATCTCATATGGTGTCTTCTCAACAGCCTTAGACGGAACACGGTTAAGTGTGAAAGCGGCAGCTTCTAAAGCGTACCCCCAAAAGGATGGCGGAAGATCGGTTTGACTCATCATAGACCGAACCATATCTAATAGAGTTCGATTCCTCCTCTCAGACACACCATTCCACTGTGGTGTTCCAGGTGGAGTCAGTTGTGAGACTATCCCACAACTACTAAGATGATCAATGAAGTCTTGACTCAAATACTCGCCTCCTCGATCTGATCGTAGGATCTTGATTTTCTTGTCAAGCTGGTTCTCAACTTCATTCTGAAATCTTTTGAACATGTCAAAAGACTCTGACTTATGCTTCATCAAATAGATATACCCATATCTACTGAAGTCGTCTGTGAACGTGATGAAGTAGGAGTAACCTCCTCTGGCGCTGATGCTCATGGGTCCACATACATCACTATGTATGATCCCCAGTAAGTCAGTTGCCCTTTCACTGCGGCCAGTGAAAAGCGCCTTTGTAATCTTACCAAGTAGACAAGATTCGCAAGCATCATATGATTCAAAATCAAATGAGCTTAGAAGTCCATCCTTATGGAGCTTCTCAAGGCGTTTCTCGTTTATATGGCCTAAACGACAATGCCAAAGGTATGTAGGATTAGGCTCGCCAGTCTTAATCCTTTTCGTATCAATGTTATAGATTTCGTTATTATTATGTCTTTGTTCTAATTTTAAGATATAGTGGTTATCATGCAAATCACCATAAGCATATAACACCTCATTCTTATAAATAGAACATCTACCATTCCCATTCACACAAACAAATCCTTCCTTATCCAAATAAGAAAGAGAAATAATGTTAGAACTAAGAGATGGTACATAATAACAATTGTTCAAAAACAATATAAGCCCAGTGGGCAAAACTAGCTCGAATGTTCCTACAGCAACAGCAGCAACTCTTGCTCCATTGCCCACACGTAGGTCCACCTCGCCCCTGTTCAGCTTTCTACTTCTTCTCAACGCCTGCACATTAGTACATATGTGAGAACCACAAGCGGTATCTAATCCCCAAGTAGTAGGAGTAGACAAGTGAACACCTATAACATAGATACCTGAAGTAGTGGCTTCGCTCTTCTTCTTCTTCAGATCTTCCAAGAACAGCTTACAGTTTCTCTTCCAGTGTCCTGGCTTCTGGCAGAAGAAACAGACTGTCTCCTTGTTGGGCTTTGCCTTCTTGGCAGGCGGTGGGTTAGGTTTTGCTGCAGGCTTGGTCCCACCAACCTCAGCATCCCCTTTCCTCTTTCCTTTGCCCTTACCCTTTCCCTTGTCCTGAACTAGTAAGACAGTGCTAGGCGTTTTCTTAATAGATGCCTCAACAGTCTTTAGCATCCCATGCAGTTCAGAAACAGTTCTCTCCATGCCATTCATGTTGAAGTTCAAGACGAACTGGTCATAACTTCTTGGTAGCGAATGCAGGATCAAATCCGTCGCTAACTCTGGCACAATGGGAAAACCCAGCCTGGCAAGGTGATCCATGTACCCCTGCATCTTCAAGACGTGGGCACTAACGGATTGACCTTCTGCCATCTTGCAAGAGTATAGAGCCTTTGCTGTCTCAAATCTCTCTTGCCTTGCCTGTACTTGGAACATTTCCCTGAGATGTGTTATTATCTCACATGCCCCTTTGTTCTCCAAGTTCTTTTGGATCTCGGGAACCATGGTTACCAGCATAAGACAGGCAATGTCCACAGAGTCACTCTGATGCTTCTCATAAGCATCTTTCTGAGCTCTTGGAGCGTTAGCAGCAGGCTGTTCAGGGATGGGGTTCTCTAGGACATAGAGCTTTCTTTCCTGGGTGAGAACTATTCTCAAATTACGATACCAGTCAAGAAAGTTAGTCCCAGTCAACTTGTCCTTCTCGAGGACAAATCGCAGTGATAGTGTTTGAACGTTCGTTGCCATTTCTACAATTCAGATATGAAAAGCTTTAATTAGCAGGAAATAAAAATGTATCCACCATTTTATAAAACCCAGTGAAATTTATTAGTTGGTGGCTAAGATCCATATTTCACTAAAGTTTACCGTCGCGGAGGCGATCATGCACCCTTTAGTTATTTAGGTAGGTAAATCCTTACCAATCACATCTCATGTGACTGTTAGATCCTTATGGGACTATATCATCTCATGATATGGCATGTTTATCCCATCTAATGCCTTGGGGTCCAAAACCGTTTTGATAACCCCATTAAGTCACTCGGTAAAACATGTGAATGGCTAAATTCAAAACAATGAGGCCCAAAAGGCCAACCCCCATATCATCAAGGCCCAACTGCAACACGTGTCGCGGAGGCGATCACCGTATTCAAAGGTACCAAGATTTCAACAGGCATCGTGTTGAAAATCCCATTCACCCGTGCTTCCTCAAGGTCAAGGTAGATACGTGTCGCGGAGGCGATCACCGCTCTACGATGAACAAGATTTTGGCAGGGCGTTTTAGCGATGGCATTAATTACTTAAATTTACTAAAAGGGTTTGAATTATTTTAAAATTAATTAAAATATGGTTCCGACTTTTTAATTTTAAAAAACCCTGATTTTAAAATTAAACGAGTCATGCGCCATGTTTGCTCCCCCATGTATCTCATACATACAAACATGTGCCTGGATTTTGTATCTCATACAAAACCCCACGCCCGTATCGCATACGTAATAGCGCAAAAATAAATAAATAGCATGTTAAAATCGCAGCCCTAAAACCATACATCTAGCGCATCTCATACATCTAAATGCATAAAAGAAACCGTGTTTAGATATGGCCCATCTACCCTAGAGTTCTCCCAAGCCAATGAGAGAACCTTTCTAAAAGGAAAAATAAAAATTACACGTGAATAAACCCCAGTTACATTGAGGTATAAACAGAAATTTAAATTTTACATCCAGAGTAGAGGGAGACGACACGCAGGCCGTATTTACCGAAATAAACCTCCTAGAGCCATATCCAACACCCCACAATACAAATATGAACACTTCATATAATTATTGTCAAACAGAGTAACAAAACACACAGATTAAAACTCTTTTAAAATTGTGTTTACCTTAGGTCTGTGCAATTTTAACATGCCCTTTTCTTGAGATTAGGCCTTTTGTCAATAATTATAAATACCATGAATCTCATTCAAGAATTTATAAATATTAACCCCAAAAATTTTTAAAATTCCAAATTTTAATAATTTTCAGCCACCTATACAATTATTATAATTAAAACACTTTTAATTATAATTATACAGGATTTTCGATTTTAGCCTTAATCATCAAGAAAAATTCTTTCTTCGATCCAATCGACTTATATGTATCTCATACATATAATTTGCACAATTTTTCTGTAGATTGATTTCTTTTAAGAAAACTGATCGGTGGATTTCTTTGTAAAACCAATTTGATTGAAAGCGATAAACACAAAACGCAAAATTCATACATCTCATGCACAAACATACAGTTTTAAATCCTGGAACTAGCGTGGCTCTGATACCACTGTTGGGAATCCTAGGCGCCTCAGGCAGCGGAAGCAAAAATAAAAATTAAAAAAAATTAAAAAATAACACCTAGGTCCTATGATTCCCGAACGGATCCGCTAGTAGAATTTAAAACTTTTGGTTAGTGTTATATCTCAGAGTTTCAAATCGATCGGTTGAACGGGCGAGTTCCACGGAGTCCACTCCCAGAGTTCTCCCTCTGCCAGTAATCCACACGAACAGTTTCCTTGATCACCGAGGTGCTAGCCTCCAATTCTTTTCTCCAAAAGAATTCAGGGACCAATCTACAGACCTCTGAATTTCAAGAACTCCTTCTTGAAAATCAGCAACAGAGGTGGCGCTAAGAAGAATCCCCCCACAAGAACTCCTTCTTGCCTATTCTTCTCTCAAAACCCTAATTCTAGAGCAAAAGTCGAATTCTCTCTAACTCTTAGAGAAAGTCGACTTTCTCTATATGTGTGTGCAAAGGATTATTTTCTCTCTCTAACTCTTAGGAGGAAAATCAACTAGGGTTTGTGTGCTATGATTATGGTGCAAGTCGACTTGTGTGACACCCCAATATTTGAGAAAGGACCTATTTGAAAGGAAATAAAGTTTGGGCAATTTCAAAATAATTATGAGAGAATAATTTTTAAGAGAAAATTTTATTGTGCAAGTGAAATAAGTTTTATGGAATTAAAGTGATAATTTTTTTAAAATAAGAAAGTTAGACATGATGGAGGAAAGGACCAAATTGCAAGTTTGGAAAATTATTGTGGTTGAGAATGAAATTAAGTAAAGTGTTGGAAAAGGCTTATTGGCTATTAGGAGATAAGGAGGGATTCAATTGTAAATTTATGGTAAAGTTAGAGTGAAATTAAGGGAGTGTTTTAAGAGGAATTAGAAAGTTTGGGGGAGAGAAATGTAGTTTTACCCATAACTTATAATGTTGCAATTATAAAGATGAAATTGAGGAGTGTCGGCTGGGAGGAGGAGATTTTTAGACCACGGAGAGAGAAAAACGGAGAGAAAACAGAGTGGGGCGTTTTTGGTGGAGGAAGGGAGAAAGATTGTACGATTTCTACACATCCAACGGTCCGTTTAGGATGATCTAGTAGTCGAATCGAAGCTTGAAACGATAGGAAGATAACCCTGGCTTCAGTTTGAAGATCAAACGGTTCAATTGAGAGAAAAAGAGGATCAAAAACTGACGCTGTGTGATGAAAATATGCAGAATTTCTGGAATTTCAGGGACTAAATTGATCTTAGGTAGGGTTCTTCTCTTTCTCCTCACTTCAAAGCATGTCTTCACTCATTTGTTTGCCTAGGGTTTTCAAAAATTGTATGATTTATTAGTAATTTTGATGAATATGTGAATAATTTTGATGAATATGTGATGAGTGATTTTCTAAGTATGTTTGGTATGTTTATTGATGATCGAATATGTATAAAAGGTGATTTTGTGTTAATGTAATATTGTTACTAAACCTGGGATTTTGTGAGTACATGGGATTTTGGTGAATTGTGATGAATATATGATGTTTCTAATTGATATTTGATGAGTTTAGTATATGTAAAATAAATATTTGGTGAATGTTGTTTGTGTCATATTGTTGATGTTTCAGAGTTAGAAATTATGACAAAAGATTGTGAATTGAGTTGATAAGTTGTATAGAATTAAAATATAATATGAGATGGTTTGGTATAAATGAACAAGAATACATGTTTGATATAAGATATGGAATTTTGTATAGAAGATATGATGAATTAATGAGATGTAAATAATAGTGGTTGATAAAGTGTTTGAGAATGATGAATGTAGAATTTATTGTTAAAGAGATGGATAATTGAATGATTGGTGAAAGTTAATAAGTTTGGTGTATTTGTTGTAATTTAGCATCCCTTTAAAGTATTTGGGATTTAAATGTAAGAGAATATGTGTTTGAGATGTGAATTGTGAATAAGTGATGATTTGTAATGAAAGAGTATGTGATTATGAATGAGATGATGATAGTTGAAAGTATAGACAAATGAATGAAAGTTTATGCAAATGTGAATTGTTATATTGAAAGAGTATGAATTTATGTACTGTTGTTGGATAATGATGGATATATTGGTTATATGAAATGGTTTGGACTATGAAATTTGGCAATGAATTACTTCGCTTCTGAATTGTGTCATGATACCTGAGGGTGGAATCCCTCCCCTTTTATTCGCGATGAATATTGGGGTAACGGCTATGGTGGATTCCATAGTTGGCCTAAGGTGGATTCCTTAGGTGACAGGCTGATTGGTATTGTGCGCACACCGGGAGACGTCCTGGATAGCCTAGGTCGAGATGACCATTGGAAATGTAATCATGACATTGTTTATTATACCGACTATACCAATTGGTATCACGGGTGTCGGGTGCCGCGCGGGCACGGTCGGTAACATAAGTGTTTTGGAACTGTACTTCTAATGAGAATTTTGAAAGATGTGGTGAATGTTATTTAGATAAATTGATTGATTATTAACTACGCACAAATGGTTATTTAAATTTTATGTTTAAAATGTGAATATTAGTTTGAATGCTTAGCATTATGTTTGTTAATTAAATGTGTAATTGATTATTGATTACTTATAAAACTAAACTAGCTTACATGTTTGAAGTATTGTTGTTGAGTGGGGAATTGTGGTTCAAGTAGAGAGAATCCAACCCTGCTGAGAATCTTCCCAGATTCTCACCCTACAACATTTCAGTTGTGTGATTGCAGGTCATAATCTGTCTGGTTTGTGCTTGAAGCAGGGACTTGAAGTGTAGTTAGAAAAGGTTTTAGTTTCATGTTCTTTATTTTCAGTTTTGGGCCATGTAATTATTATTTGTATCAGTTATATCCTTTATTAGTGAAGGATGTTACATTTTGGTATCAGAGCCAGGTTCCGGACATCCTGTTAGGGTGTGGTGTCCTAATTCTAGGTAGAATGACCTTGAGTGAGAATGTTCTTGTCACCGCTGTACCCGGGCAGTTGGGTGACTTAGACATTTTCTTATTCAAGGGACAATAGAGGTGTTCAGTTTGAGGACTGTGTAATCCCTCTCGTTGTCATGATTGCACTATCTAGATATTATGCTATTGAGACTGATCACCTCAGTAGTGTACTATTTAGTAGTGGCGATTGTGTCACTGGGTATGGGAGTACTTGTTCTCAAGTTTTCTTAGAGTTTACGGTGAGACTGCGAATTAGGGTGATTTGTTTGGAACGTGCTAAATATGTGTTGTGGCTTGGATAACTAATGAAAGTTTTGACTCAAGCACAATCATAAGTGTTTGAATGTGAACCTTTGGGGTTTGCTTTGAGCTTGTTGTTTCTGTTGAGATACAACCCTAGAGGGGTATGAAAGTTATCAGTTGATAGAAGTATTTGTTGTAAATACTATTGTGTAAGGAAAATGGATTTTAGGTGAGAAAGTTCGCCATTGTGATGATATATAATATATATGTGTACCAAAGAGGTGATGGATTGTAAATCAATGTGGGTAGATGGTGAACCTAATTCTGTTTGGACTAAAAGAGTGAATTTTGAGTACATGTAAGAGCTTTGGATTGCAGTATCATATAGTATCCTTGTGAATTTGGTATTGTTAATGGGCTTAGATTGGCTAATGCGTGTTAAGAGTAATAGTTGGGACAAAAATTTTTGGGTAGTTATCTTGATGAGTAGCTAAGGTAATTTGAGTTGGATGAAGGAAAATTAGTTATTGTAAATCAAAGGATTTTATAGATTCTCCGTTATTGGCAGAAACATAAGTTGAATGAGATTAGAATTAAGAGTATAGTTGGTAGTAAAAATTGATTGACGAATTCCCTGAGCTAAGAAAAACGTAAAGTAAATTCCAACAGTGTTTTAACCAATTGAAGACGGTGGATTCATGAGTAGTGAATTTAACCCTTCAAAGTGATTGAGGATATTTCTTAATTGATATGTTGTGGAATCCGCAATGAATGCTGGGTTTGTTAAAACCAGTGGATTGGATGGTGAATAAATTGTTTAAAGTGGACAAAAGGTTTGGTGGATAAAATGGGATTTGTTAGAATAGAAGCAAATTAAGAGGATGCAGAGAGTAGTTGGGTGAATTTAATCGGCTAATTGAAAAAGAGTTGAAGAATTTATATGATAGATAGTGGTTGCCAGAATATTATTTTAATGGTGATTAAGATTTTTGTGTGAGAAGTTTAGCTTATATGATTGGAAGTAGATTCGGGAGGAACCAGAGAATAATTGAGTGAACTCGAAGTTACTGTTTTAACTGAAGTTGAAGAAATAGTAAAGTTTATGTAAGGAATTGTGCCAGGAGGTTTTTCTTGTTTGAAATACAATTGTGATATGATGGGTTGTGCAAGATTGTTGTATAGAATTTTGAGTTTTCTTTGTTTTGTTACATTATTATGAGTGTTTTGAAAAAGAAGAGGGTTATCCATTAAAATGAAAGGATTTTGAGATTCTCCCCATTTGAGAGCAATGTAGTTGACAATCGAATTGAAGTTTGAAATTTTAAGGAGTTTTATTGGGTTCCTCACTTAAGAATTAGACATTCAACGATGAAAACAACCTTCACGCTCTTATTGTCACCATGGATTAAGTGAAAGGGAAGTAAAATATGTGTAAACTATCGGTAATATCTTTGTTACTTGATCTTTGTTTTTCTTTTGATCTCCTCCACCTAAGATTTATGGTAGACGCAGTACTTACCTAGTTTGCAAAATGCAAACGTTGTTCAGTGTTGTAAGCGATGTGGTTAGTAAGAGTGTTTGTGTTCTAACTCTTACGATACCCATTGCACCTCCTTGAAACTAAAGCATGTTACGAGAAAGAGTAACCAAAGACAACTTTGTGTTATTTGTTTGTTTTATTGGGAGATAGTGGCAAGTTTGAGTTATCATTTGTTAAGAGTGTTCAGTATCGGTTGGTTTGGATATTGAGGGAGAACGGTCTCCTCGAAGCTAGAATGAAGCGAAATTTTGTGTGAATTTGAATTTGAAGAGAAAGTATAGTAATATTACATTAATGAGAGATAATTAATTCTCGAAGAGGAAGAAATGAAGTGAATTTATTGAATAGTTTGAAGAACAAGTTGAGAACGAAATACTTGATAATTTAGTAAGTAAGGAAAGTTGATGTATGACTCGTTCTAGAGGGGAAGCTGAATGTTTATGTAGAATAAGTAAAAGTGAAGGATTGATAATGATAAAATGATAACTACTGGTCACTTTAAGGTGACAAAATGAATTTGAAGTCGAAGTGAAAAGATTCGAAAGGTTCCTGGATTAGAGTGCGAAACAATAGTAAGACGGTTTCTGACTGTTGAGATTTATAATTGAAATTCATTAAGACAATAATATTCGAGAGGGAGTGGTATTTAGGGAAATCGGTCAAAAAATTATTATTACTACTTCGGCTACAAATGGTGTGTGGTAAAAGTTATTGGGAAAATTGAATATTTGGAGATACAACTGATATGAGACAATTTTAAGAGTTGTCTGAGTGATTTGAAATTTTGAGGAATTGCTGTGCAATGTAGTGACAAAACTTGCAAGCATATATACTTCGGGAAAAAAAAAAAAGAAATAAGTGAAGCAAGGAATAAAGAAATTGGTATTGAACAAGGGATAAATGTAGTAATCATTAAGAGAAATTGGTGTGATTTGAAATCGAAGAAGTGGAGGGTGTTTGTTTGAGGATTATTTCCGTTGTAATTGTGGAGAGATCTTTTACGGTTTGTAAATCCAAAGGTTGAAGGAAAATAATTTTCAAAGATTTGAATAAACTGGGATCATATAGAGGTTCAAACTATATAAGGTGTTTAGCAGTAATTATAATGATGAGGAAGGAACTAGATGATGGTTGTTCCGGTGAAATGGTAAATTATTAGGGTCGTAATGTGGTTAATCCTAACAAAGGGAATTGAGTACTTATGTGACCATGTAAGTGGAAATAAAATATGAAAGTGGTAAATATTGGTCATGAATTGTTAAAGATGATTAAGCAAGTGTTGGTAATAAGATGTATGGGAACCTGAATCGAGAGCTTAAAGTTTCAATTACTACTAAATCAGAGTTGCGCAGCGGAGGTATGAAGGGTTTGACCTTTAAACCTCATGGTTGTAGTCCAGTGGAGGAAAGTAAGGATTGAAGTCGGAGTAACACATAAAGGATTTAATAAGAATTTCTTAGTATTGTTTAAACTGTAAAGGGATTATGCATAAAGTGATTAAAGAATTGAGCATCTGGAGACACTAGTGACTAAGGGCAAGTTAGAAAGCTGATAAGAATGAGTAAAACATTTTGGAAAAACATCGTGTTGCAACGGTGGAAATGGATTCAATGTGTAAATACCGTAGGACGAAAGTACAAATGTGAAGATCAATGAAATGAAAATTAAAGAGATAGGAATAAATCAAAGGATGAATATAGTATTTGTGAGGGGAAATTGATGGAATTGAGTTTGATAATATAAAGGTGTGAGTTCTAGAATTCCCAAGGAAATAATAAGAGACAACATGAGATAGTGAAGTCAAAATTTTCGTTAAGGCAAAGGAGTAATTGCAGAGTAATTCGAGAAGAGTTAAGAGAAAACTAATAAATTCTTGAAGTTTTCAGATTTCCTAAAGCTAAGTTTAAATAAAAATGAAAGATGCAATTATTAAGAAGGTAGTTGAACCTATAGCTATGATGAAAAAAAAAAAAAAAAAGAGATGTATGTGTTTTAGTTGAAACGAAAATAGAATGATTCTGAATGTTTTTCGTTGAAAAGAGATTGATTGGTAATGGAAATTTCGGGGACGAAATTTTATTTAGAGGGGAAGAATGTGACACCCCAATATTTGAGAAAGGACCTATTTGAAAGGAAATAAAGTTTGGGCAATTTCAAAATAATTATGAGAGAATAATTTTTAAGAGAAAATTTTATTGTGCAAGTGAAATAAGTTTTATGGAATTAAAGTGATAATTTTTATAAAATAAGAAAGTTAGACATGATGGAGGAAAGGACCAAATTGCAAGTTTGGAAAATTATTGTGGTTGAGAATGAAATTAAGTAAAGTGTTGGAAAAGGCTTATTGGCTATTAGGAGATAAGGAGGGATTCAATTGTAAATTTATGGTAAAGTTAGAGTGAAATTAAGGGAGTGTTTTAAGAGGAATTAGAAAGTTTGGGGGAGAGAAATGTAGTTTTACCCAAGGCAGTCAAGATCTAGATTTAAATCGTAAGATCGTACGATCTTACGATCTTGCAAGGCCAATTCTAGTTAAATCGGATGCAGGATCGGTTTTGACCAAGATCTGAGTAAGATCTAGATTTAAATCGTAAGATCGGTAAGATCGTACGATCTTACCGATCTTAC
>QANZ01006313.1:15991-50960 GCA_003254925.1 Chamaecrista fasciculata
TTTTCCTGGACAGACTCATCGAGGGCGCAAGTTAGATATCTCTCATCTAATGAGGGACAAAATCCCATTTTGGCCAATCCACATTCCACAGCAAAACAATCAACCAGTCCCGTACTTAGTCCGTATAACTACCCTGTTCCGGGTAGCGTTAGACTAAGCCAAAGACTGACAACTGCAACGCCGGAATAGTCATTGACCTCAGGTCAAAGGCATCGCTACAGGCGTACTAGGAGAGACTAGCTGATGACTAAACCCATGCAGGACTCTCCGGGTCAGTCCAGCAATTCGTAACCACCTTACGTAATTGCACCATGACTCTCGTCCCAGCATCTAGCTAGTGCGTGCATCTCATGCACCGAGGTCATGCTGCTCTTAGTTCATTTTTGCTCCCACAAAAATAATCGACCAGGGACAAGTTTAGATTAATTATCTCATAATTAATCATGGATGTCATCATAGTAAACATGCAAATAATATGATAACTCATTAATTTATCTTCCATAAATTAATAATATGTTCACAACATATTTAACATAAAATTGATTGGCCCTAGGGCACAATCTCCAACAGTAGGCACCACTTAAAAACATTCTACCAGTTATTTTTAAATTGATAATTCAAATGGCAATTTTGTTTGTAGTTTTCTAAGTAGCATACTTACCATTATATTGCAAATACAGAGTTTAACAATTGTGACAGTCGGCAGAATTCTAGCGCAGCTGAGGCATGGTCTAGATCACTCATAGCCAACTTAAGCAGAGGTGTCAC
The DNA here is from genome assembly GCA_003254925.1 of Chamaecrista fasciculata. Classification (NCBI taxonomy): domain Eukaryota; kingdom Viridiplantae; phylum Streptophyta; class Magnoliopsida; order Fabales; family Fabaceae; genus Chamaecrista; species Chamaecrista fasciculata. The sequence goes on from QANZ01006313.1 coordinate 16,760, forward strand.
ATTCCTTTTTAATTCTGTATTTCATTGTTAGCATTGGACAGACTACTTAATTATGAAACATTTTTGTATGAACTTTATATTGGGAATAATGTATAATTGGAGAAGATTACAACACCGAACTACATAGTAAAAAAAAATCAAATTGTATGAGAGTAGCTGTTTTTTTGTTGGCTGACCATGCTGGCTCTTAACAGTTACAAAGGAGCAGAATTCACAACCATGTGCTTCTCTTGACATAGTCAATCAATCACTTCAATCAAAACAAAGTTAGTTGTTATAGTCAAACTTTAAACAATACTTTATTTTTGTATGTCTGATTAACAATAATTCAGTTAATTCCGGTAAACCTCTTAGCCATGTTCACAATGTTAGAAAGTTGCAATCTATTCCTAATAATCTATCAGGTAAATTGGGATAACGCTCCTACATTGATTGTATGGTTGTGTACAAATTAGTATATATACATATATGAGGTAGTTAAATGTTCATTCCTTTTTATTATTTTATAAAATACAGGGAATAATAATTCTTGTATTCAAAAACTGAATCAGGATACTACCAGTGCAGTTGAAGCATGGTCCAAATCAATTATGTGCAATCCTCTTTTAAATAATATATCACGACAACGTGATGTTGTTCACAGAGTGAACCAATCATTACCAAGTCATCAAAGTAAGTTGGAGTCATATAGAAAAAGTGCCAAGTGATTTAATCATATTTTTTTTTGAAGTTATTTGTAGTTATTTTTCAGATCATCCAATGGTACATGACAAACAGTTGGTCGCTCACTACAGATTTCCTGTCCCTTCTTCATCGATTTCTAAATGTAATATTTTATAGTAAATTCATGATTTATATATATATATATATATCAAAAAGTCAATTTTTGGATCATACTTTTCAACAATGTAGGCAACCGTCGTATTATAATGCACAAGATGCGTGAAAAAAGGACCTTTGACAAAAGAAGTCGATCCAATGGTAGGCATTAGTAATATGTTTGATTTCATTATTGTGGGCAAAGATAATATTATTTTTTATTTGTTGCTTGATTATTGATAATTTTTTATATTGCCGCAAATGCAGGTACATCAGCCACATATACATCACATACAAGGAACAAACTACCTGTTGTAGGCAAGCTTTCATTACTCTATTCAATTTGTTCTTTAATTTCAATATGAAATTATATATTTATTAAAACAAAGATTTATATTTTATGTTTTGTTATATGCATAACAAAATATTATAACATTGGGCAATCGATGTTTGAATGTGAATTTTGCGGGGCTATGATGTGGTATGAAGAACGCTCTGAAAAAACCAAGAAACGTCAAAAACCAAAGTTTTCCCTTTGCTGCATGCAGGGCAAAGTGCAACTACCTCCTGTGAAACAGCCACCCAAAATACTGGAGAATCTTATGTCCAAGACAGATTCAACAAGCAGATCATTCATGAAAAACATCAAGATGTACAACAACATGTTTGCATTTACATCAATGGGTGGGAAGATTGATCATTCTGTCAATAATGGAAAAGGACCATACGTGTTGAGAATGGGTGGTCAAAGTGTTCATTACATGGGTAGTTTGTTGCCTATGCCTGGCCAACCTCCTAGATTTTCCCAAATGTATGTTTACGACACAGAGAATGAGATATCTAACAGATTAGCATCTATAAATAGGTATATATATTTTCAGAATATGAATTAGATTATTTTTATGGTTATATTATGATATGTAGACTGACTGATTAAAAAATTGTGATAATAGGGGCGATAAAGCACAGGACAAGCTTGATGCTAATATTGTTATGTTGTTGGCACAAATGCTTGATACTTACAACCCATTGGTTAAATCATTCAGAAATGTGCAAGAGAGAATAAAAGCCAAAAACATTCTGAAATGATGCTAAAGTTGATAAAGAAGCGAAACACTGATGCACGTTTGTTCAATCTCCCAAGTGTATCTGAGGTTGCTGCTCTAATTCCGGGTGGCTTTCAGCACTCTAATGTAGAACGTGATATAAGTGTGCAGCACCAAAATGGTGATCTACTGAGGATAAATGAATTACATCCATTGTATTTACCTATGCAATATCCTCTGTTGTTCCCTTATGGTCAGGATGGATATAGGGAGAATATACAGTATAGAGAAGGCAGTGTTAGTGAATCTAGAGTTCATCTGAAGTTATCTATGAAACAATATTTCTGTTACATATTACAAGAGAGGCAGAGAGAATATCGCATTATACTTGCATCTGGTAGACTGTTTCAACAGTTTATAGTGGATGCTTATGTTACTATTGAATTTCAAAGGTTGTTATGGATCAAATTGCATCAAAAAGAGCTACGTGCTGAAAAGTATGCAGGAGTATGTTCTGCATCCAACAGTGAGGATGCTTCAGCTGCTGGTCTAGGTAAAAGAATTATAATACCATCAACATTCACAGGTGGTGCACGTTACACCAGGGAGAACTGCAAGGATGCATTGACTATTTGCGCATTCAAGGGATGGCCTTCATTATTTATAACTTTTACTGGCAACCCAAAGTGGCCAGAACTGGTAACTTTGTTTTCGACATACAATACTTCAGCTGAGGATAGGCCTGATTTACTTGCAAGAATTTTTAAGATAAAGCTGGACCAAATGATAAGGGATTTGACAAGGGATAATATTTTTGGAAGGTCTATAGCTGGTATGTGTGATTATTTGTGATTATTTATAAATGTTGTCACCTATATAATGTAACAATGATAAAACTAAGTATATTAATATTATTTTCAGTTGTGTACTCGGTTGAATTTCAAAAGAGAGGTCTCCCTCACGCACACATACTATTGTGGCTAGCTGATGGTGGAAGGTATAATCTTGATGATATTGATAAGTTAATTTCTGCTGAAATTCCAGATCCTGAGGCTGACCCTCCACTTTATGAAGTTGTAATTGCATATATGATGCACGTGTTGGAGATTGTGCCCTAGGGCCAATCATTTTATAGATATGTTGAGAACATATCAATTAATTTATGGAGATAAATTAATGGTTATCGTATTATTAGCATGTTTACTATGATAACAGTCCGTGATTAATTACGAGATAATTAATCTAAACTGTCCCTGGTCGCTCATTCAAGTGGGAACTTGAAATGAACTAAGACCAGCATGACCTCGGTGCATAGGATGCACACACTAGATGCTGGGACGAGAGTCATGGTGCAATTACGTAAGGTGGTTACGAGTTGCTGGACTGACCCGGAGAGTCCTGCATGGGTTTAGTCATCAGCTTGCCTCTCCTGTACACCTGTCACGACGCCTTAGACCTGAGGTCATCATTATTCCGGCGTTGCAGTTGTCAGACTTTGGCTTAGTCTAACGCTGCCCGTAACAGGGTAGTCATAAGGGCTAAGTACGGGTTTGGTTGATTGCCGTGCTGAGGAATGTGGACTGACCAAAATTGGGATTTTGTTCCCCATTAAATTGGGAGATATCTTACTGGCGCCCTCGATGAGTCTGTCCAGGAAATGCATGGCCATGCTAGATATTGGGACTTACTCAAGGAGATCGAGAAAGTAAAGGTTTGGATCATGGATGACTTTCCCGTGCCTGGTCCATGACCAAGATATCGCAGAACAATAGGGTCGGTGCCATGGAGGTACTAAGGTTAAGTCGGTTTTGGTAAAAACCGATAACTCACGTATTTTGGGTAGTCGTGATGGCTTGCTAGAGTCCGCTCACGACTTGTAGGTCATGGGGATGACCTACTGCCAACTTCACGTGGGGCCTGCTGGGTCACACACGAGCAGGAACAGGACACCGTTTAAAAGGGACACGAATTAGGGTTAATTCGTGGGTCACTCCGGTGGCACGATTTAAGACAAAGAGGAAATGTCTGGGACATTATGTCTTGTCTTAATTGATCTACAGTTGTGAAGTATTTAAATTTGTGAGACAAATTTAAATATAATAATTGTTAAATAATTAATTTGGATTAATTATTTACAATTAAAATATTAAGGAAAAATAATTCAGATAAGGTTCCTAAAAGTTAGGAAATTATTGAATTATAAAATTCCCTAATATTGGCATGAGGGTGGCGCCTCTTTTATGATATTTAGGTTAATAAAATTGTTTTATTAATTTAAATAATAATTTGAATTCAAAAGATTTGATGGAGATATCAAAAGATTTGAATTCAAAAGAGGATCTTTGGTGAGTCATGCTTTCTTAAGAGTTAAGGAAGGTTTTTGATTTATAAAATTCCAAAGAAATTTTAGAGGCATATGGCACATCTTAGGTGGGTCCCATGGGAGATTTTATCTCTCATTTTGATTCTCTAAGATTATGATTTGAATTTAAATTTAATATTATGGTAATATTATAATTTAAAATTCAATTCATGAAAGCCATTATTATTATGATTTAGAATTATAATAATGCTCTAAAAATAATTATAAAAACCCTAGGGCTAGGCGCCTAGGTTAAGCCACCATGAGAGAATTCATTTGTGCAATTTTCATCCTCCTAGTTGAGAGAGATAGAAAATTCGCCTCCTTCAAAACCCAGCTTCCAAGTGAGGAAAAATTTGGTTCTCAAGAGTTGAGAGGGGAAAATCGAGTTGGCCTAAGAGTTAGGCAATTCGATTTGTGGTTGCCAAATTAGGGTTTGTGAGAGAAGGAAAAACAAGAAGAGTTCTTGTGGGGAATTCTCATGCGCCACCTTTTGGAGTTTGAATCAAGAAGGAGTTCTTGAGTTCAAACACACTGTAGATTGGTCCCTAGTTCTTTTGGAGAAAAGAACTGAAGGCTAGCACCTTGGTGCCCGAAGAAACTGTTCGTGTGGATTACTGGCAGAGGGAGAACGCTGGGAGTGGGCTCCTTGGACACGCCTTGTACAACCAGAGGATTGAAACTCGTGAGGTATACCACTATCTATAAAAGTTTTAAATTCTACTAGCGGATCCGTTCGGGAATTTTAGGACCTAGCGTGTTTTATTTTAATTTTATTTTTGCTTCCGCTGCGTTAGGCGCCTACAATTCCCAACAGTAGTATCAGAGCCACGCTAGTTCTAGGATTTAAAACTGTTTATGTGTACATGTGATGTATGATATGTGTGTTTACCGCTTTCAATCACGTTTTTGGTTTTACAAAAATCCACCGAACTTTTTCTTAAAAATTCAATCTACAGAAAAAGGTGCAAATTATATGTATGAGATACATATAAGTCGATTGGATCGACTGGAAAATTTTTCTTGATGATTTAGGCCAAAATCGAAATTCCTCTATAATTATAATTAAAAGTGTTTTAATTATAATAATTATAAAGGTGGCTGAAAATTATTAAAATTTGGAATTTTAATATTTTTGGGGGTCAATATTTATAAATTCTTGAATGAGATTCATGGTATTTATAATTATTGACAAAAGGCCTAATCTCAAGAAAAGGGCATGTTAAAATTGCACAGACCTAAAGTAAACACAATTTTAAAAGAGTTTTAATTTTTGTGTTTGTTACCGTGTTTGACAATAATTATATGAAGTGTTCATATTTATATTGTGTGGTGTTGGATATGGCTCTAGGAGGTTTATTTCGGTAAATACGGCCTGCGTGTCGTCTCCCTCTACTCTGGATGTAAAATTTAAATTTCTGTTTATACCTCAATGTAACTGGGGTTTATTCACGTGTAATTTTTATTTTTCCTTTTAGAAAGGTTCTCTCATTGGCTTGGGAGAACTCTAGGGTAGATGGGCCATATCTAAACACGGTGTTTTATTATGCATTTAGTTGTATGTGATGCGCTAGATGTATGTTTAGGGTGCGAATTTTAACATGCTAATTATATATATCGCGCTACAACCACGTATACGATACGAGCGTGGGATTTTGTATACGATACAAAATCCGGGCACATGTTTATATGTATGAGATACATGGGGTAATAAACATGTGGCATGACTCGTTTAATTTTAAAAGGAGTTTTAAAATTAAACTATAAATCGGAACAATTTTATAAATAAAATCAAACCCTTTTAGAAAATTTAAGTAATTAATGCCATCGCTAAAACGCCCTGCCAAAATCTTGTTCATCGTGGAGCGGTGATCGCCTCCGCGACACGTATCTGCCTTGACCTTGAGGAAGCACGGGTGAATGGGATTTTCAACACGATGCCTGTTGAAATCTTGGTACCTTTGAATGCGGTGATCGCCTCCGCGACACGTATTGCAGTTGGGCCTTGATGATATGGGGGTTGGCCTTTGGGCCTCATTGTCTTGAACTTAGCCATTCACATGTTTTACCGAGTGACTTAATGGGGTTATCAAAACGGTTTTGGACCTCAAGGCATTAGATGGGATAAACATGCCATAAGTATCATGAGATGATACAGTCCCATAAGGATCTAAGAGTCACATGAGATGTGATTGGTAAGGAGTTACCTACCTAAATAACTAAAGGGTGCATGATCGCCTCCGCGACGGTAAACTTTAGTGAAATATGGATCTTAGCCACCAATAATAAATTTCACTGGGTTTTATAAAATGGTGGAAGTATTTTTCTGCTAAATAAACTTTTCATATCTTAATTGTAGAATCACTGGCAACAAATAATAGTTCATCACTATCACTGCGATCTGTCCTTGAGAAGGACAAGTTGTCTAGGACAAAATTCCTTAACTGGTATCGTAATTGAGAAGTGTTCTCACCCAACGATGGAAGCTGCTGACTTCCTAGATTGGTTTTGTAATTAGAGATTTATTCTCACCCAACCAAGGAAATTTTATGTCCTAGAGATCCCTCCCCTGAAGAGCATGCCAAGGACGCTCCAAGAGCATAGTGAATTGCTTGGAGAAGCACTTCAATGACTCTGTGGACGTTACTTGCCTTGATGCTAGCCACAATAGTTCAAGAGTTGAACAAGGGAATATTGTCGGCTGTAGAGATGGTCACACATCTCATGGAAACGTTCCAAAATCAGGGAGAAAGGGAAGGGCAAAGGAAAGAGGAAAGGAGACGCCGAGTTTGGTGAGACCAAGCCAGCGGCTGAGCCTAACCCACTACCTGCCAAGAAGGCAAGGCTTTTAAAGGATGCAATTTGCCTTTTGAGAAATTGCAAATTGTATTGGGAAGATCAAAAGAATAAAAGGAGATAAGATCTCTACTTCTGGTATCTTCGTTATAGACGTTCACTTGTCTACTATAACCGCTTGTGTATTAGATACAGCATGTGGTTTTCACATTTGATGTGAAGGGTCTTAGAGACAGTAGAAAGCTGGACAGAAGCGAGATGGACCTACGAGTGGGCAATAGAGCAAGGGTTGCTGCTGTTGCTGTAGGAACATGCGAGCTTGTTTTGCCCTCTGGGCTTAACCTATTGTTATCATGTACCTTCTTTAAGGTTTAAACAATGCTTCTCTTTCTTATGAGATAAGGAAGTTTTTGCATGTGTTAACTGAAAAGAATGGTGTTCAATTCATTAAGATGATGATTATTTGCTTATGTGATTTGCAAGATAATCATTGCATCTTGAAATTTGAACGTTAACACGATAACAATATCTATAACAATGATACAAAAGGATTAAGATTGGAGAATCTAATCCTACATACCTTTGGCATTGTCGTTTAGGCCATATAAACGAGAAACGCCTAGAGGAGCTCCATGGAGATGGACTTCTAAGCTCATTTGATTTTGAATCATATGATGCTTGCGAATCTCGCTTACTTGGAAAATGACAAAGGCACTTTTCACTGGCCACAGTGAGAGGGCATCGAACTTATTGGGGATCATACATGGTGATGTATGTGGACCCATAAGTACGCAAGCTAGAGGTGGTTACTCTTACTAGCTGCTTCAATAGGTTTGACTTGGGCTACCTATTAAAGCATAAGTCTGAGTCTTTTGAAATGGAGATTTCAAAGTGAAGTAGAGAACTAACTTGACAAGAAAATCAAAGTTTTTCGATACGATCGAGAAGACGAGTATTTGAGTCAAGAATTTGTTGATCATCTTAGAAGCCGTGAGATGGTCTCACGACTTACCCCTTCTGAAACCCCATGGGGATGGTGTTTCTGAGAGGAGGAATCGAACTCTATTTGATATGGTTCGATCTATGATGAGTCAAACTGATCTTCCGTGATCCTTTTGAGGATATGCTTTAGAAGCTGCCGTGTTCACACTTAACCGTGTTCTGTCTGAGGCAATTGAGAAGACACCATATGAGATATGGATGGGAGGAGTCCCATAGTGTCTTATCTCAAAATTTGGGGGTGTAAAGTTTACGTTAAGCAAACGATAAACTATCTCCCAAAAGGTGCTTGTAGGGTACCCCAAGGAAACGAGGGGATACTATGTTTACTGCCCATCTGACAACAAAGAGTTTGTAGTCAGAAGTTGATCTTCTTAGAGAAGGATCTTGTTTCCAAAAGGAAACAGTGGGAGTAAGGTAGACCTTGAAGGAGTTCAAGATCCACAAAGCACTTCATAGGCGCAGACGGAAACTAGAGAAGAACCACAAGGTGTTGTGGTAGCTCCTCTAATAACACAAGGACAACGAAGTTCTGATAGAACACGTTTTCAACCACAAAGATGTGGATCTTTGGTGACTGAAAACAGGGATGTGTTGCTCATAGAGCGTGGTGAGTCTACCACCTATCAAGGAACTTTCACCTCAACTCCGAGAAATGGGTTGAAGCCATGAAGGCTGAGATGGCAAGCCATTTCCAACGAAACCCTGTTGAGTATCATTGGACCGTTGTCATAAGCATCCTTAAGTACTTAGGAAGAACTAAGTATGAAATCTTGGATTATGGTGGAATAAATGCGTAAGAGTTACACGGGTGCCCGTTTCCAAAAACCCACCAAGATAAAATCGCAGTATGGATACGTGTTTTCTCCTGAACGGAAAGCATCGTGAGTTGGAAAGAGTTTCCAAACAGAGAGCACGATTGCTGATTCTACAACAAAGGGTTGGTCGCGTGGAGACGCAGACCGTAAAACTTATGTCTGAGGAGTGATTGGTGGTCACCCTGTGGGGACAGGAAGACACCAAATGGGTTTGGATCCCCACTGATGTTCCGACAGTGATATATGTGTTCACATATATACACTCAGACATGATCACCTAGAAATGGTGATATCGAGTTATGCTAAGGTAGCAGACGAGGACGATGTTGTCAATCCTCTTATGACATTAATGTCATATGGAGATCCCTAGCACAGGTCTTACATGAGCATCATGTAGTGTCAGATGGAGATTAGACACACATTAATGGATGTTCCTAAGAGTTAGGAACAGTTGGATTAATGATTGTACCTAGTGCAAGTGGGAGTCTGTTGGAGATTGTGCCCTAGGGCCAATCATTTTATAGATATGTTGAGAACATATCAATTAATTTATGGAGATAAATTAATGGTTATCATATTATTAGCATGTTTACTATGATAACAATCCGTGATTAATTATGAGATAATTAATCTAAACTGTCCCTGGTCGCTCATTCAAGTGGGAACTTGAAATGAACTAAGACCAGCATGACCTCGGTGCATAGAGATGCATGCACTAGATGCTGGTACGAGAGTCATGGTGCAATTACGTAAGGGGTTACGAGTTGCTGGACTGACCCGGAGAGTCCTGCATGGGTTTAGTCATCAGCTTGCCTCTCCTGTACACCTGTCACGACGCCTTAGACCTGAGGTCATCATTATTCCGGCGTTGCAGTTGTCAGACTTTGGCTTAGTCTAACGCTGCCCGTAACAGGGTAGTCATAAGGGCTAAGTACGGGTTTGGTTGATTGCCGTGCTGAGGAATGTGGACTGACCAAAATTGGGATTTTGTTCCCCATTAAATTGGGAGATATCTTACTGGCCCCCTCGATGAGTCTGTCCAGGAAATGCATGGCCATGCTAGATATTGGGACTTACTCAAGGAGATCGAGAAAGTAAAGGTTTGGATCATGGATGACTTTCCCGTGCCTGGTCCATGACCAAGATATCGCAGAACAATAGGGTCGGTGCCATGGAGGTACTAAGGTTAAGTCGGTTTTGGTAAAAACCGATAACTCACGTATTTTGGGTAGTTGTGATGGCTTGCTAGAGTCCGCTCACAGCTTGTAGGTCATGAGATGCCCTACTGCCAACTTCACGTGGGGCCTGCTGGGTCACACACGAGCAGGAACAGGACACCGTTCAAAAGGGACACGAATTAGGGTTAATTCGTGGGTCACTCCGGTGGCACGATTTAAGACAAAGAGGAAATGTCTGGGACATTATGTCTTGTCTTAATTGATCTACAGTTGTGAAGTATTTAAATTTGTGAGACAAATTTAAATATAATAATTGTTAAATAATTAATTTGGATTAATTATTTACAATTAAAATATTAAGGAAAAATAATTCAGATAAGGTTCCTAAAAGTTAGGAAATTATTGAATTATAAAATTCCCTAATATTGGCATGAGGGTGGCGCCTCTTTTATGATATTTAGGTTAATAAAATTGTTTTATTAATTTAAATAATAATTTGAATTCAAAAGATTTGATGGAGATATCAAAAGATTTGAATTCAAAAGAGGATCTTTGGTGAGTCATGCTTTCTTAAGAGTTAAGGAAGGTTTTTGATTTATAAAATTCCAAAGAAATTTTAGAGGCATATGGCGCATCTTAGGTGGGTCCCATGGGAGATTTGATCTCTCATTTTGATTCTCTAAGATTATGATTTGAATTTAAATTTAATATTATGGTAATATTATAATTTAAAATTCAATTCATGAAAGCCATTATTATTATGATTTAGAATTATAATAATGCTCTAAAAATAATTATAAAAACCCTAGGGCTAGGCGCCTAGGTTAAGCCACCATGAGAGAATTCATTTGTGCAATTTTCATCCTCCTAGTTGAGAGAGATAGAAAATTCGCCTCCTTCAAAACCCCTAGCTTCCAAGTGAGGAAAAATTTGGTTCTCAAGAGTTGAGAGGGGAAAATCGAGTTGGCCTAAGAGTTAGGCAATTCGATTTGTGGTTGCCAAATTAGGGTTTGTGAGAGAAGGAAAAACAAGAAGAGTTCTTGTGGGGAATTCTCATGCGCCACCTTTTGGAGTTTGAATCAAGAAGGAGTTCTTGAGTTCAAACACACTGTAGATTGGTCCCTAGTTCTTTTGGAGAAAAGAACTGAAGGCTAGCACCTTGGTGCCCGAAGAAACTGTTCGTGTGGATTACTGGCAGAGGGAGAACGCTGGGAGTGGGCTCCTTGGACACGCCTTGTACAACCAGAGGATTGAAACTCGTGAGGTATACCACTATCTATAAAAGTTTTAAATTCTACTAGCGGATCCGTTCGGGAATTTTAGGACCTAGCGTGTTTTATTTTAATTTTATATTTGCTTCCGCTGCGTTTGGCGCCTAGAATTCCCAACAGCACGGCCCGTGTGGTCCTGCTAGGACAAACTCTCAATTTATGGTTGATGGTAAATGCTCAAAGCATTTTCCTAAAAATTATTATAGTTGGACATGCATGGATGAAGATGGATACTGCAAATACAGGAGACGAGATAATGGTAGGTTTGTGGAAAAAAATGGAACTCAGCTTGATAATAGATATGTAGTACCCTATAATTGATATCTCCTGTTAAGATATCAAGCACACATTAATGTTAAATATTGCAACCTGTCCAAAGCAATCAAATATCTATTCAAGTATGTCAACAAATGTTTTGACAAAGCCACTGCAGCTATATACAGCCAGAGGATGGACGAAGTTCAGAAGGTGATTGTTGATGAGATCAAATATTATATGGATTGTAGATATGTCTCTGCTTGTGAAGGTTCTTGGCGGATATTTGGCTACGTCATTCAATATAACGAGCCGCCTATCATTAGACTAAGTATTCACCTACCTGACCAACAATTTGTCATATTTGAAGATGAAGACGATATGGAGACAGTAATTGAAAAAGCTGCCTCAAAATTCACAACTCTTCAAGCATGGTTTGAAGCTAACAAGAAGCATGAATCCGCAAGGACTCTTACATATGCTCATTTCCCTACAAAATTTGTATTCAATAATGGTTTCTGGTCTGAAAGGAAGTCTGGTTATTCTATTGGAAGGGTGTACTCAGTACATCCATATGCGGGTGAATTGTATTATCTCCGTGTCTTATTGAACAATAACAGGGGTGCTAGAGGATTTGTTGACTTTCGAAATGTAGATGGTGTTACTTACCCGACTTTCAAGGACGCATGCTTTGCAATGGGTCTATTAGATGATGATAAAGAATACATTGAAGCCATAAAAGAAGCCAGTGTTTGGTCCTCTGCAGCCTATGTGCGTAGATTTTTTGCTATGTTAATAATAAACGGTAGCATCAGTCGCCCTGCACATGTTTGGGAGTCAACATGGTCTGATCTTTCAGATGACATTTTAATAAAACAACGTCATATTGTTGGTGATCCAGGTATTGGTTAGTTGTAATTTGTGTATGATAATTATTTTGTTTGTTTTTTACATGTAACTTGGGCGTAATCATTTTAGGATTCTGAATTTAAAATCTTTATGCGAATGTTGGATAGGTGATTAATTCATTAATTTAATTTTATAGTTGTTATTGTAGCTTTTGCAAACATAGCATTTAACACACCTACATTCCTACGAGACATATATTTGTTTTATCATTGATATTTTCATGGCCTTGCAGATTTGCAAATGGATAACGATAGAATAAATGACATTGCGTTGTCTGATATTGAGAAAATCATGATGGAGAATGGTCGTTCTTTGAAGGATTTTCCACCAATGCCGTTACCAAGCTCTACCAATTTTGCAAATACAACCAACTTACTGTTGACTGAAGAGACAAATTACAATAAAGAGGAGCGCAAAATGCAACTTAACCAATACACTCCTGCACTTACTGACAAACAGAGGAATGCATTAAACAATATTATGGATGTTGGAGATTGTGCCCTAGGGCCAATCATTTTATGTATATGTTTTGAACATATTGATTAATTTATGGAGATAAATTATGTTATCATATTATTAGCATGTTTACTATGATAGCGTCCTTGATTAATTATGAGATAATTAATCTAAATCCGTCCCTGGTCGATTATTCTCGTGGGAGCGAAAATGAACTAAGACCAGCATGACCTCGATATATGGAGATACATGCACTAGATGCTTTACGAGCGTCATGGTGCAATGAGTAAGGGGTTACAAGTTGTTGGACTGACCCGGAGATTCCTGCATGGGTTTAGTCATTAGCTAGTCTCTCCTGTACACCTGTCACGATGCCTTAGACCTGAGGTCTTGACTATTCCGGCGTTGTAGTTGTCAAACTTTGGCCTAGTCTAACGTTGCCCGTAGCAGGGTAGCCATAAGGGCTAGGTACAGGTTTGGTTGATTGTCGTGCTGAGGAGTGTGGTTGACCAAGATGGGATTTTGTCCCTCATTACGATGAGAGATATTTAACTGGCGCCCTCGATGAGTCTGTCCAAGAAATGCGTGGCCACGCTGGGAAATGGGACTAACTCAGGGAATCGAGAAAGTTATGGTTTGGATTATGGATGACATTCTCGTGCCTAATCCAGGACCAAAATATCGTGTGACAATATGGTCTATGACAAGGTGGTACTAAGGTTAAATTGGTCATTTTGATAAAACGATACCTCACATGTTTTGGGTAGTCGTGATGGCTTGCTAGAGTCCGCTCTCGACTTGTGAGTCATAGGGATGGCTTGCTGCCAACTTAACGTGGGGCCTGCTAGGTCACACATGAGCAGGATCTGGACACCGCTTAAACGGACACGAATTAGGGTTAATTCGTGAGTCACTCCGGTGAAACATTTTAACACATTGCTAAATGTCTGGGACATAAAGTCTTGTCTTAAATTAAATCTACGGTTGAGATATTTAAATTTGTGAGACAAGTTTAAATATATTAATTGTTAAATAGTTAATTAGATTAATCTATTTACAATTATAATATTAGGGAATAATAAATTAGATAAGGTTCCTAAAAGTTAGGAGATTATTGATTTATTAAATTCACTAATATTGGGATAAATTCACTAATATTAGGGTAATGTTTTAATTCAAAATCTTTGGAAGATAATAAGTTGGTTATACCTTCCTAAGAGTTAGGAATGTTTTTGATTTATAAAATTCCAAAGAAAAGGAGAGAGGGGATGGCGCATTCTTGTGGGTCCAAGGAGGAAGATTTGATCTTCCAATTTGATTCTCAAAGATTGTATTTTGAATTCAATAAAGATATTAAGGTAATATTTTAATTAACAATTCAAGTCCTAAAATTATAATATTATTGTAATATTATAATTTTATAATTTGATAATCCTATAATTTAGGGATTCCCTAATTATAATTATCAAAAATTCCCCTAACTATATATGGACCTAGGCAAGTCGACTTTGTGACCGAATTCACATTAGTGAAATTTTGTTTTCTTCTTTTGTGAGACAAGAGAGAAAGTCGCCTAGCTCAAAAAACTAGAGAGAGAAACTTCATCTTCTCCAAGAGTGTGAGAGAAATTAAGTTGTTCCATAGCTAGGGTTTTTGAGAGAAAACAAGAAGGTGTTCTTGTTTCTTGCGCCACCATCCTTTCAAAGTTCAAGAATTGTTCTTGAATTTTAAGAGCCGTAGATTGAGTTCCCTTGTTGTTTTGGAGAAAAGAACAGAAGGCTAGCACCTTGGTGCCAATAAACTGCTCGTGTGGATTACTGGCGGAGGAAGGACGCTTCAAGTGGACTTCTCAGAAACGCACCGCTCAACCGGACCGATTGAAACCTTGAGGTATAACTTTATCCTTCACCGGTTTAAATTCTGCTAGCGGATCCGTAGGGAAATCATTGAATGGCGTTTTATTGTTTTTGGCGTTTTATATTTTTTACTTTTCTCGCTTCCGCTGCGCCGCCTTAATGATTTCCCAACAGTGGTATCAGAGCCCCGCTAGTTTTTGAATTTAATACTGGTTTTGGTAAATTATACATGTGATGTATGATGTGTGTTTACCGCTTTCAATCATGTGGTTTGGTTTTACGAAAATCCACCGAAAAGTTTTATTTAAAAACTCAATCTATGGAAAATGTGCAAATTTTATGTATGTGATACATATAAAATCAATTGGATTGATTTAAATATTTTCTTGAAATTTTAAGGCCAAAGTCGAAATTCCTATATAATTATAGTTAAAAATGTTTTAATTATAATATTATGGGGCGGCTGAAAATTTATTATAATTATGAATTTTAAAATTTTTGGGGCAATAATTTAAAATTCTTGAATGAGATTCTTGAATTTTATAATTATTGATATAAGGCCCAATTTCAAGAAAGGAATTTTAAAATTGCACTAACCCTAATTGAACACATTTAAAAAAAAAAATTGTTTTGGTATGTGTTGGTGTATTCCGTGTTTGACATGAATATGTGAATGGTTCATATGTTTTGTGTGGTGTTGGATATGGGTCTAGGGTTTTTGGTAAATACGGCCTGCGTGTCGTCTCCCTATGCTCTTGATGTAATTTTACATTTTTGTTGTACCTCAATGTAACTGGGGTTTTTCACAATGTAATTTTTATTTTTCTTTTTAGAAAAATTCTCTCATTGGCTTGAGAGAATTATAGGGTAGATGGGCCATATCTAAACACGGTGTGTTTTAATGCATTTAGTTTCGTATGTGATGCAATGCGCTAGATGTATGCTTAGGGGTGCGAGTTTTAACATGCAATTTAACTTTACACTACAACGTATATGATACGAGTGTGGGATCTTGTATGAGATACAAAATCCGTGCATGTGTTTATATGTACGAGATACATGGGAAATAAACACATGGCACAACTCATTTAATTTTAAAATTGGTTTTAAAATTAAATTAAAACGGAACCTTTTAAAAATCAAACCCTTTTAAAAATCTTAAGTTTTAATGCCATCAATAAAACACCCTGTTGAAATCCTGTTCATCGCGGAGCGGTGATCGCCTACGCGACACGTATCTGCCATGACCTTGAGGAGACACGGGTGAATGAGAGATTCAACGCAATGCCTAGTTGAAATCTTGGTTTATTAAATGCGGTGATTGCCTACGTGACACGTGTTTAGTGGGCCTTGATGATATGGGGTCGGGCTTCGGCCTCGTTGTTTTGAGCCTAGCCATTCACAAGTTTTATTGTGTGACTTAATGGGGTTATCAAATCGGATTTGGACCTCAAGGCATTAGATGGGATAAACATGACATAATAAGTATCATATGATGATACAGTCCCATAAAGATCTAAGAGTCACATGAGATGTGATTGGTAAGGGAGTTACCTACCTAAATAACCTAAGGGTGCATGATCGCCTACGCAACGGTAAACTTTGGTGAAATATGGATCTTAGCCACTAATAATAATTTTACTGGGTTTTATAAATTGGTGGATATATTTTGCTAATTAACTTTCATATCTTAGTTGTAGAATCAATGACAAACAATAGTTCAACATTATCACTGCGATCTATCCTTGAGAAGGATAAGTTGTCTGGGACAAACTTCCTTGACTGGTTTTATAATTGGAGAATTGTTCTCACCCAACGAAGGAAGCTTTATGTCCTAGAAATCTAAGTTGTCTGGGACAAACTTCCTTGACTGGTTTTATAATTTGAGAATTGTTCTCACCCAACGAAGGAAGCTTTATGTCCTAGAAATCTAAGTTAAAAGGGACGAACTTCCTTGAATGGTTTCATAATTTGAGAATTGTTCTCACCCAACGAAGGAAGTTTTATGTCCTAAGAATCCCTCCCCTGAAGAGCATGCCAAGGATGCTCCAAGAGCTCAAAGAACTGGTTGTGAGAAGCACTTCAATGACTTTGTGGACGTCGCTTGCCTGATGCTAGCCACGATGGTTCAAAGAGTTGAACACGGGAATATTGTCGGCTTTTGAGAATAGTCACACATCTCAATGAAACGTTCCAGAACCAGGGGAAAGGGGAAGGGCAAAGGAAAGAGGAAGGGAAACGCCGTGGCTGGTGAGACCAAGCCAGCGGCTAAGCCCAACCCACAACCTGCTAAGAAGGCAAAGCCCACAAAGGATGCAATTTGTTTTTTCTGTCAAAAGCCAGGACATTGGAAGAGGAATTGCAAACTGTATATGGAAGATCTGAAGAAACAGAAGAAAGGCGCTGAGGCCTTTACTTCGGGTATCTTTGTTATGAATGTTCTTTTCTACTTAAACCACTTGGGTATTAGATACAGCATGTGGTTCTCACATTTGATGTGAAGGGTCTTAGAGATAGTAGAAATCTGAACAGAAGCGAGGTGCACCTACGAGTAGGCAATGGAGCAAGGGTTGCTGCTATTGCTGTAGGAACATGCGAGCTTGTTTAAGTTAAAACAATGTTTCTCTTTCTTATTTGATAAGGAAGGTTTTGCATTTGTTAACTGAAAAGAATGGTGTTCAATTTATAAAGATGATGTTTATTTGCTTATGGTGATTTGCAAGATAATCATTGCTTCTTGAAATTAGAACGTTAACACGATAACAAGATTTATAACATTGATACGAAAAGGATTAAGATTAGCGAATCTAATCCTACATACCTTTGGCATTGTCGTTTAGGTCGTATAAACGAGAAACGCCTAGAGAAGCTCCATAAAGATGCACTTCTAAGCTCATTTGATTTTGAATCATGTGACGCTTGCGAATCTTGTTTACTTGGTAAAATGACAAAGGCGCCCTTCACTGGACATAGTGAAAAAGTGCGTGACTCATTGGGAATCGTACATAGTGATGTATGTGGACCCATGAGTACTCAAGCTAGAGGTGGTTACTCATACTTCATTACGTTCACTGACGACTTTAGTAGGTCTGGTTGCGTCTACCTAATGAAGCACAAGTCAGAGTCTTTTGAAATGTTCAAGAGATCTCAAACTGAAGTAGAGAACCAACTTGACAAGAAAATCGATGTCCTTTGATCTGATCGAGGAGGCGATTATTTGAGTCAAGAATTTATTGATCATCTTAGAAGTTGTGGAATAGTCTCACAACTTACTACTCCGGGAACCCCACAGTGGAATGGTGTTTTTGAGAGGAGGAATCGAACTCTATTGGATATGGTTCGATCTATGATGAGTCAAGCTGATCTTCAGAGGCACAGACGGAAACTAGAGACACATCAGAGGGATTATGTCTACTGTCCATCTGACCACAAAGTGTTTGTAGTCAGAAGTGGGTTCCTTTTAGAAAGGGATTTTGTTTCCAAAAGAAACAGTGGGAGTAAGATAGAGCTTGAAGAAGTTCAAGTTCCACAAGACACATCAGAGGCGCAGACGGAAACTAGAGAAGAGCCACAAGGAGTTATGGAAGCTCCTCTAATGACACAAGGACCACAAAGGTTTGATAGAACACGTTCTCAACCTCAAAGATAGGGATTTTTGATGACTGAGAACAAGGATGTGTTGCTCATTGAGAGTGGTGAGCCTACCACCTATCAAGAAGCTATCGTGGGTCCCAACTCTAAGAAATGGACCTTAGTTGAAGCTATTGTGAGCCTACCATGAAGGCTGAGATGCAATCCATGTATGACAACAAGGTATGGATCTTAATTGATGCACCTGAGGGTGTAAAAGCCGAGGGGTGCAAGTGGGTTTTTGAGGAGAAAGGGGTTTACTCAACGTCATGGGATGACGAAACGTTTTCCCCAGTTGCAATGGCCGATTCCATTAGGATCCTGCTTGCCATACTCGCATATTATGACTATGAGATATGGCAAATGGATGTCAAAACAGCATTCCTTAGTGGAAGGCTGCCCAAGGATGTGTACGTGACACAACCTGAGGGGTTTGTATGTCCAGAGGAACCAGGAAAGGTGTGCAAGCTTCAAAGATCCATTTGTGGATTGAAGCAAGCATCGCGGAGTTGGAATCATCGTTTTGATGAGGTAGTCAAAGAGTTTGGGTTCTTACAAAACCCTGATGAGCCTTGTGTTTACAAGAAGGTTAGTGGGAGCATAATTGTGTTCTTGTTGCTATATGTCAATGACATATTGCTCATTGGAAATGATAATCCTACCTTGGAGATTGTAAAATCTTGGTTGGGAAAATCATTCTCAATGAAGGACTTAGGAGAACCTGCCTATATTCTAGGCATCAAGTTCTATAGAGATAGGTCTCGTAGGCTTCTTGGATTAAGTCAGAGGTACTGAAGGGGTTTAGTATGCAAGACTCTAAGAAGGGATTCATTCCGATGAATCATGGTTTGACCATGAGCAAGAATCATGGTTTGACAACCTACCACACTGTACTTCCTCCTTCTACATATACACGCTCCAAACACCCTAACAGGGTAAGTAATGAATCTCTCTGCCATTCTTACTTCCATCTCCCACTCTCTCTAACTTGAGCTTCGGAGTGGATTCACAGGGGCCTCCCCCTGTGCAATCCTTCTTGCAAGTTTCAAGTTCCAAGGGTCACAGCCATGGCCTCCTCTCACAAGGATCGCAGGGAACCCCCTGTGCTTCCTCTTTTGCAGGATCCGGCGACCCCAGGCCTCTCGGAGACTGCAACACGTTGGGAACTCAAGGTTAGATCCACCCTGATCCAGCTTTGTAGTTTTCACTGGCGCCGACTGTGGGGAACCTGCTATTCCCCTAGCTTACTCGCTGATGCTGAGATCTAAAGCTGAAACATCTCGCTCTAGAGCTGGCTCGTTCAGATCTAAAGGGCTAAGCAACCCATTCTCGTGAGTCTGTCCCCTAGGACCTGAGAGATCTAACGGGTGAAGCTCAAACACCCATTCTCGTGAGTTTGTCCCCTGGGAACTGAGAGATCTAACAGGTGAAGCTCAAACACCCATTCTCGTGAGTTTGTCAAACCCAAAAATCAGATCTGACTGTGGTGTGGGTCTCCGAAGTCGTCTCTCCATCAAACCAGATCTGAACTAGTGCTTCGTCTTCGAAGTCATCTCCCCACCAAACCAGATCTGAACGAGCACTTTGTTTTCGAAGTCGTCTCTCCTTCAAACCAGATCTGAACTTGTGCTTCGTCTTCGAAGTCGTCTCCCCACCAAACCAGATCTGAACGAGCACTTTGTTTTCGAAGTTGTCTCTCCATCAAACCAGATCTAAACGAGTGCGTCGTCTTCAAAGTTACCAGCCTCAACCTCTCCACGAGAGCGACAACGCCTTGCAGGTCGGAGTTACCTGCTTCAGCTAGCCATGTCACGAAACCTCACAGCAGAAACGTGACTCAAAAAGGTTTTGACTCAAAACGTGACTCAAAAACGTGAATCAAATTTTGGGAGTTAGAGTTTCTTCCCTCGGACCCCCCTCCGGATAGGCAGATACACGTCAGATCACGACTTGGGCGCCGCTGACCACGTGCGGACATGTCTCCCTGACTGCCTCAGCGACTACTCCCCGACAAGAGGGACAGGTGATATTCGTCATCTCGTGACAGTCGCAGGTCTTCCTCAGGGGGGACCAATGGTGGTTTCCAGATAAGTCACCTCCTAAACTCTCGCTTTGGCATCTCATAAGGACCTTTTTAGTCCATTCTCCACATATGTCAATCTTATGTGCGTTTGTTTGCCTGGTCTATAATACATGGACATCATTATACATATGCATTTATATGACGCCGGATACCCCCCCCCCCCTCTTCGGACACTCTCCGGGTTGGTAGATACCCCCCTCGGACAGCCTCCAGGATTGGCGAACACCTCCTCGGACACTCTCCAAGACTGGCACTACGCCTCCTCGGACACTCTCCAGGATTGGTGGACCCTCCTCGGACAGTCTCCAGGGTTGGTGGATACCTTCTCGGATACCCTCCAGGAGTGGCGGGTACCCCGCATCCGGCTTCTCGCTCCGAGTTGTTGTTCTATGATTTTTTCAATCATCCAAATCACACTTTATTCTCATATGCATACGCATTTATATGGCGTCGGATACCCTCCCCTCCTCGGACACTATCCGGGTTGGTAGATACCCCCTTTGGAGACCCTCCAGGATTGGCGGACACCTGCTCGGACACTCTCCAGGACTGGCACTACGCCTCCTCAGACACTCTCCAGGATTGGTGGACCCTCCTTGGACACTCTCCAGGGTTGGTGGATACCTTCTCGGATTCCCTCCAGCAGTGGCGGGTACCCCGCATCCGGCTTCTCGCTTCGAGTTGCTGTTCTATGATTTTTCAATCATCCAGATCACACTTTAAACATCACATATGTGATAATTTTGACTGCAAAAATGCTATGACAAACCCGCCAAGGGATGGGATATTGCTTTTCCATTTTGCAGGACTTCGAGGAATACGACTCACGAGGAAAGAGCAATTATTTCCCTCACACTCTCCAGGATTGGCGGACACCTCCTCGGACACTCTCTATGATGGCACTACCCTTCCTCGGACACTCTCCGGGTTGGTGGATACCCCCCTCAGACACCCTCCACGATTGGCGGACACCTCCTCGGACACACTCCAGGACTGGCACTACACCTCCTCGGACACTCTCCAGGATTGGTGGCTCCTCCTCGGACACTCTCTAGGGTTGGTGGATACCTTCTCGGATACCCTCCAGGAGTGGGAACTAAACAGTGTACTTCAGAACGACAAAGAAGACTGTCTAATTGTACACACATGATAGATTGTTGCAATACTGTAACGTAACCATTCGTATTTTAATACAGCATACATACTCTTATTGATGCAATAAATTTTCGTTACTAAACACAGCTTCTATAGTGTTGCTTCCAGCACCTCAGTTACGTTTATTTAATCACCCCTCCATGAGGGCGACAGACCTAGCCTCTCCATTGGAGCAATAGGGCAACCACTGCCCAATGGCGGATTCCCTCCAGTCGGAGGATGGCTGATTCCCTCTAGTCGGAGGATGGCGGATTCCCTCCACTCGGAGGATGACTTATTCCCTCCAGTCGGAGGATGACGAAAAGTGTATTCTCACTTCTCCCTACTACAAACTCCATGCAAGCATCCGCTTGTTTATGAAGGCAAGCATCTGCTTGTTTATGAAGGCAAGCATCCGCTTGTTTATGAAGGCGAGCATCTGCTTGTCTACACCGGCAAAAGTGTACTCACGCTTCTCCGCCATACGAGCATCCGCTTGTCCATACCGGCAAAAGTGTATTCACGCTTCTTCGCCGTACGAGCATCCGCTCCAATAAACAGGCGGGGAGTGACACCTCCCCACGCCTTAACAAGGGCCACATCGCCCCGCGGGTTAGGAGTTACCCGCCGGCTAGCCAACGTTGCCGGAAACCCAACAGGGAAACAAAAGCAACACAACACGAGTCCTATGCAAAGGACACTGAGCTCACATACAAGTTCCGGCTAAGTTCTCACCCTTCCTAAGGGGGACAACGCCGCCAAGCAATTCCCTCCACCAGGAGGATAAAGACATTAGCCTCCCCGAAGGCGCCAACCCTCAGGAGGTGCATACATCAAGTTCCGGCTAAGTCCTCAGCCTTCCTAAGGGGGACAACGCCACCAAGCAATTCCCTCCACCAGGAGGATAAAGACATTAGCCTCCCTGAAGGCGCCAACCTTTCAGGAGTTGGAT
The DNA here is from genome assembly GCA_003254925.1 of Chamaecrista fasciculata. Lineage (NCBI taxonomy): Eukaryota > Viridiplantae > Streptophyta > Magnoliopsida > Fabales > Fabaceae > Chamaecrista > Chamaecrista fasciculata. The sequence goes on from QANZ01006313.1 coordinate 39,324, forward strand.
ACATCAAGTTCCGGCTAAGTCCTCACCCTTCCTGAGGGGGACAACGCCACCAAGCAATTCCCTCCACCAGGAGGATAAAGACATTAGCCTCCCTGAAGGTGCCAACCCTCAGGAGATGGATACATCAAGTTCTGGCTAGGTACTCACCCTCTACCAGGGAAAGGAGACTCCCAGCCTGCAAGAGCAAGGAAAATTAAATTTTGGCTAAGCCCAGAAAGCAAAACAAAACTCTGATTCCTCTCCTCGGATCCTCTCCAGGACTGGCGGATACCACCCACTGGCAGGGAGGGACACCTCTCAACGCCTCGGAATGGGCAACAACGCCCTGCAGGTCGGAGTTCCCTGCAACAAAGTGCATCCGCACCACTCAAAGGTTAAAGTGTATTAACACTTTTCCAAGATTGGCGGATACCCTCCACCCGGATGGTAACTCCAATTCCCCTCCTTGGACACTCTCCAGGTTCCCCCCCTCCACTCGGAGGATTGCCGGATACCCCCTCCACCCGGAGGATTGCCGGATACCCCCTCCACCCGGAGGATTGCCGGATACCCTCCACTCGAAGGATTGCCGGATACCCTCCACTCGGAGGATTGCCGGATACCCCCTCCACCCGGAGGATTGCCGGATACCCTCCACTCGGAGGATTGACAGATACCCTCCACTCGGAGGATTGACAGATACCCTCCACTCGGAGGATTGGAGGCTACCCTCCACTCGGAGGGTTGACGAACACTTGGAAGGAAATCATGATCCTTTCTCCTCGGACACTTCTCCAGGGCTGACGGATGAACAAAGTGTAGTCACACTTCTTCAAACTTCTTCTTCAGCATTTGGGAATGGGCAACAACGCCCTGCAGGTCGGAGTTCCCTGCAACAAAGTGCATCCGTACTTCTCAAAGACTAAAGTGTATTCACCCTTCTCCAGGACTGACGGATGTCTATTACGCGGATGGTAATTCCGATTGCATTCCTCGGACAACGGGGACACCCCCCTCGGACGCCGACGACGGGGACACTTCCCTCGGACCTTTTGGAGGGACTAGTGATATACACCCCTCGGAGAGCATAGCTGGAGTTACGCCTCGCCAGCGGGGACACACCCCTTGCTACACCCTCGGAGAGCACAGCCGAATTTACCCCTCGGCAACGGGGACACCCCCCTCGGACGCCGACGACAGGGACACTTCCCTCGGACCTTTTGGAGGGACTAGTGATATACACCCTTTTGTACCAGGGTCCCCTCCCACTCAAACCCAACGCCAGGAGCAAACTGGCAGGGTCCCCTCCCACTTCCTTCGGACCTTTTGGAGGGACTAGTGATATACCCCCTTTTGTACCCATGGTCCCCTCCCACTCAGACCCGACGCCTAGAGCAAACTGGCAGGGTCCCCTCCCACTTTTAGCTGTCACGGGCCCACCATACAGATCTTCTCATATCTTCTCCGACACAATCCCCCAGATCTTGGGATACTTGCCTGACTCTACAGGCACAGGTCACTATCAACCACCTACCAAACTATACTTCCTCCTTCTACATATACACGCTCCAAACACCCTAACAGGGTAAGTAATGAATCTCTCTGCAATTCTTACTTCCATCTCCCACTCTCTCTAACTTGAGCTTCGGAGTGGATTCACAGGGGCCTCCCCCGTGCAATCCTTCTTGCAGGTTTCAAGTTCCAAGGGTCACAACCATGGCCTCCTCTCACAAGGATCGCAGGGAACCCCCTGTGCTTCCTCTTTTGCAGGATCCGGCGACCCCAGGCCTCTCAGAGATTGCAACACGTTGGGAACTCAAGGTTAGATCCACCCTGATCCAGCTTTGTAGTTTTCAAGAGCTATTGGTATGTTTGGAATATAATGATAAGTTGAATATTGAAATAGTTATTTAAATGAAGAAGGGTTAGATAAATGTGTGTGATGTGTTAATATTGTGTCCAAGTATGTGTTTTATTATACTACTTGGATATCATGTTAAATTAGAAATAGAATATGGGATTGTATGATGTTAATATAATAAGAGGATATGTTTGTGATGATTGATTAATACTGTGCTGAGACTGAATATTGGTTATTGATTGAGATTGTGTGTATACCGTGTCATGATGCATTGAGGAATGAGATCCTCCCCATTATTCGCGATGAGTATTTGGGTAATGTCCTTTGGTGGATTCCATTGGATGGCCTAAGGTGGATTCCTTAGGTGACAGGCCGTTGGATTGTGCACGCTGGAGGACGCTCTGGAAGGCCTTGGTCTATATGACCACTGATTCTATGATCATGACACTTGTGCTGGTTTACCTAGATCGGGGTATAGGTTGACGCGATGTCACCGCCAGCTTTATGGTATTATTGATTATGATGATGTGATGTTGTTGAGTTGGTATCCCTGTTTAGAGGTATGAAACCCTATATGCACTACAAAAAAAGCGGCATTTAGTGGCGGTTATTTTTACATTTAGCGGCGGTTTAAACCACCACTAAATGTAATACCAGCGGTTCGGAAAACCGTCGACATCGGCAGCGTCGCAATCATTTAGCGACGGTTTTTATCAACCGCCGGAATAATTATTTACTGGCGGTTGTCTCCCATTTCGCGGCGGTTGGTTGACCGCCAGAAAATGCGCACCTGTTTTCATTGAACATTTTGTGGCGGTTTTAAAACCGCCGCTAAATGCGCAGGTAAATAAACATATTTTAATGTGGTGGCGGTTTTGTAATCGCCGCTAAATACACAGGCGTATAAATCTAATTTTTTTCGTGGCGGTTTTAAGAACCGCCGCTAAATGGCTTTTAGTTTTTTTTTTTAAATGTTATAATTTTTTATTTTGTTCTTATTATTTATATTTGATTATTAGCTTTTAAATTAAATAAGAGCATCAATAAATCTAAGATATTTCTTAAAATATATTAATTATCCAAAATATAATAAATTAAACAAAATATCCTAGTCTTTCCATCCATACAAATTTCAATATTCATGGAAATTAAACTTTCATCCATACATAAATCAAAATATTCATGGAAACTGTCTTATCTACTAGAAATGATAGTAGGTTGATCTAACACTAAGAAGGGATCATGGTGCATGACTTGATGAAGATGAAGGACGAACATCAGATGGAATTTCCTGCAAAAATGAATTATAACATTAAATTACAAATAAAATTGATATGTAAATATGTGTGTTTTAATAAATAGGTTTAGTAATATACCTCATCAACATCCATTATTGATGCAAACTCTGGTGGTGGAGCTGTATTTCCAAACATATTTTTGAACATATATTTCACACAACTTTGCATCTTCTTTCTTAGCTCAGTTTCAACCTTTAATTGTGACTCTAATTATGCTATCTTGTTTGAGTCATTTGTACGGTCCCCAGGAGTTGAGCTAGTAGTGGATAACCCAAAGACACGAGAAGGAGTTGGTCCAAATCCTAAACCACGCACTCTTCCTGAGTGTTCTGGGCCTAATACTTGTGCAAGGGAATCGTGGGGTCCAATTTTTTGAGATGAACTTTGTTCTGACTCAATCTCAATAATTTTTTCCTGCATATAGAAACACATCTATAAAGAATCAAAATGTTTGTTTAAAAATAATAATGGATATACAAACCCAATTGAGAACTTTGAAGTTCATTCATTCCATTTTCATGGATCCTTATAAATAAAGAGGAAGAAAATACTAATAAATAAGCCAAGCAACCGAGAAAGGGAGAAATACAAGGAAGCTGAAAGGTGTGAGAAGGCACAAGCTTCAAGGAATAAATCTAAACCAACTTTCCAATAATCTTCACGCAGAGGAAAGGAAAGCCAAGTAGGTAGAGAATTAAAACTCAAAAAGGAAAAGGAAATTACAAATAAATAAATTAAAAAAAAAAGCAGAGGATGAAACTGGTGAGCTGTGATTGGAGGGTATGTGTTTGTGGATACTGCAACTATGGCAAAAGTTCCCTCTTATTATAATGCACTCTCTATCAGCTTCTGTGCACTTTTTTTAAAATAAAAATAATAATAATACACTTCAAATGCTTCTATAATACACTTCAAAGGCTTCTATAATACACTTCAAAAGAAAACAGGAATTGCCAATGGCAGCTCATCATGAAAGGAACACACAAAGATATGCATAAATTAGCTTCAGTAGTGACAAGGAAGCTTACAAATAATTTAAAACTCAAAGCTCAAAATCATTTAATGTTGCAGCAATAAGTAAGGAAGCAACCAAATCATCTAGAAATCCATCAATGCAAGTGTATTATAGTTGAGAAGTAACAAAAAGAAAGCATACAAATAATGAATCAATTAATAATTAATGATTATGCAGAATTAGTTTTATGATTCTGCAACAGAACCAGTTTTTTTACTAGTTATAAAAACTGATTCTGCAGAATCAATTTTATATGGTTTTGCAGAATGAAAGGTTATAGTATTAGTAAATCTTAGTGAGAGTGAAAGATCATTAAAAAAAGCCAATGATTTCAAGATCTCTCTCTCTATATATATATATATCTTAACCTAGAGGATACACACATATACATATACATATACTGAAGCTAGTTGAGGAATTAAAATAAACCATAGTTCTATAGTATAAATAAATAGTGAAAAGCAACTAAGATAGCCACAGGTGGCATGCACCAACTAGGATGGATAAGTTTATTTAATCTAGCATCAGAACCCAACAATCAACCAAAATGAAATTAGGATTCATAAGAATGTTCACAGCCAGTTCTCTTATTAAAAATTCTATATATACATAGTTTTGAATATGATAAAACTTACACATATATGTTTGGCAGCATCATTGACATAGGAACCGTCCTTCTTCGTATGATTGACAATATACATGGCTCCACGACCCAGCTCTTTTCCAAGTTCAGATTCCTAAAACTCATTAAAATAGATGATGTTAACTATAATAATTTGCCATGTTGTTTAAATCAATATATACTATTTTGCTATAGCTCACCATCTCTTCTCGTTTTCTTGCCAAACTTTTGGATCCTCCCGTGTGAGGAGTGATCAGCTTTTTCCTATTGGCGGTATTTGTTTCACACATTTTCTAGCAATCAAATATATCAAAATTTAGTTAATATAATCAAAAATAAAACTCCTTGAAATAAAATTAATTTTAATTACCATTGTTTTTGGCTCCAATCGATAATCAATAAAAGAAGCCCATTGTTCTTTCGGGATCCCTGGTGGATGGTCTTCAATATTATCCTCCCTACTACATTCAACTTTGTACAACTCCTTGAATAGACGATGTCTGTTGTCTTTCCAATCCTTTGCAAGGACTCCTCGCATATATTTCTCTCCAATAGATTCATTAAATTGAAATTTTTCCTAAATAGCATAAAAAATAATAACAATTATATTAATTCCACATTTCATTATATATTAATTCCACAAATCAATACGTGACAAGTCAATCAAAGGAATGTAGAAACCAAACTTTAGATATATTATACCTTGAAGGTGAAAATAAACCAGGAAAAGAAACTATAAACAATACCTTCAAAAAATTATTATAACATCTATCTTTATCAGATTTTGGAACCTTTCGCCAATCACGGTAGGATATAGGTAACACTTTCACATCAGATGCTAAATCCGCCAAGAAACTGTTTAAAATGGCACCTTCTTCATTTATTGGTTGATGGTCCCTATTGAACTTAACCTTTACCTTCTTCCCAGGAGGTAGTGTCCACACTGTAGCGACATTTAACTTCATTGGTTCTTCATTACCTTCTTCATCTATGAAAAAAAAAACAATATAAATATATATACATTACTCATTACAAATTGTATCGTAATAATAGTGTGTGAGTTACCTATTACGGTTACAATTCGAAATTTGTTATTCTTGCGCCCAGATGTGTGAGATGATGATGCAATCGAATTAGAAGTCAGAGGTGTTGGGATTGGTGATGAAGATGGAATATGTGATGAATGTGAAATATGTGATGTGGATGGTGCTATAGATGGAATAGGAGTTGGAGTTGATGTTGGGGTTGGGGTTGAAATTGGTGATGGTTGGGTGATCTCACGCCCGTATCTTTTAGTCCTCGGCATATCTGCAAAAAGAATTAATAACAATAATAAGAATTATATATAGTTAAGATAACAATAATATCATCTTCCCTGCACCATTTTATATATCAATGTGAAATTCTTTACTTGAATGACCCACATATATAAGGAAATCTACATGAGACATCAATTTATATAAGTACAAAAAAGATAGATTTATATAATATAAAAGTTAGAACTGAAAGCAATATTAACAAAAATGAGCACTCAAAGCAATCTTAGAGGCATATGAAATAATACAAGTACAAAAAAGAGTAGCTTTAGGAGCACTTTCATCTAAAACTACCATCACCTCTATGACAATAAAGAGAGAGAAGAACAAAAAATGGCCAAAACATTTGGTTCTTCATAATAACAAACTATGCCATCATTTCCACATCAATATTCTCATTAATATTTTCAATATTAGCTACCACATCTGCTTCTGCATCATTGTCATTCCTTGCCAATGGAATTTCTTCATCATTGTTTGATAAAAGCACGTCCAAGTCTTGTGAAGGAAATGGCATATTCTCCAAGACATAGCCTTATCAGTCATAGCCTCATAAAATGATTTTGGAATTTTGGCGTGCTCAAAAGCATCTTGCAATAACTCCAATATCATAGTCATAGCCTTATCAGTCATTCGACATAGAACCTTAATGTGATAAAGTTTAATGAGGAATGCCAACTTTGAGTATTTTGTACAGCCTTCATACAATTGTTCATTGGAATCCCTGATTAAATCATCAAAATCACTTTGTCTATGACTCCCTTCAAGCAAATCCCCTTGAATTTCATTCACAAATTGGGTCAACACACTAGGTTCTTCACACCTACGTTGATGACCATTTCTAAAAGCTTCATGGATCATGTCTTGTATCACATTCTCACTGACCATATCATTTTGGCTATGTGAAACATCCCTCTCAATTTCATTCACAACTTGGGCCAACACACTAGGTTCTTCCCCATGGCATAGCCAAAGACTATATCCTGATGGAAATTGCCTACGCAATAAGTGCTCATATACTACTTCTCTAGTCTCCATCTTTCTAAACCCACAATGGCTACATGGACATTTTATTCTTCCATTGACGGAAGAATTTAGAAAGACAAAGTCTAAGAAACTTTCCAAGCCTTTCGCATATTGAAGTGTGTTTCGCGGTTTGGAAATCCAAGATTTATCCATATTGAGCCTATCAGAATTCAAGAAGACATAGAAACATAAACATCACAATTCAACTTGTGGCATAAAAACCCAATACTAAATGAAAGTGTCGTAAAATCTTATAATACTCATCTTCCTTCACACATACTAGACACTTCATAAGCATCCACAAAGGGACTAAAAAGTTACTAAAAAACCAAGATAGATTGAATCAGGGACTAAAATAGAAATACTACAAGGACTAAAACAGAATTTGCAGCAGGGACTAAAACAGAATTTGCGCACGGACTAAAACGGAATTTGCGCAGGGACTAAAACAGAATTTGCAGCAGGGACTAAAACAGAATTTGCAGCAGGGACTAAAACAGAATTTGCGCAACAAGGACTATAACAGAATTTTAACAAGGACTAAAACATGATTTTAACAGCAGGGATTAAAATAAAAAATTAAATGAAACAAAACAAAATGTATCAATTTACACTTCAATTGAACCAAAAAGAAAGAGCATCATCAAAATACTCTCCAATTGTTGCATTTGACAATACTTGAGAATGAAAATGGAATCCAAGCTTTATTTTATCATTTTATCAATCATGTTGAAGGCACCAATGAAGATATAGACTTGCAAATCCCAAAATATCCAACTTCCATTTCAAAATCTAAACTAATCTACAATTGAATTGGATACAAAGTACCTGAAAGCTGAAATCAGAAAATCCTCTCCAATAGCCACCACCCAATAATAACGTTGACTTGACTGCCCAACAACAAAAGCTGAATTCAAATACCACAAATAACTTCAGTAAGTTCCCATTATCTAGGTGCGATAGGATTCAGTGACACTAAAATAGTAAGTGACACAAAAATATGGAAGTCTTAATCTGCTCCTAAAACAAGTCTTTGTGACTTCCCTATACACTAGTTAATGTCAATATTATGGCCAAAACATGTTAGTGACTGCTGGCAGCACCTGCAATACAATTAAACCCCTACAGATAACAAAGATTTTGTGTGAAACTATTACAAACAGAACCCTGGCAGATTAAAAACAAATATAGTTTAGATTATCTCCTAATTCTTTGCACTAATGGGCATCCTTACTCAACCAAGAAGTTTATTATTAGACTAAATTACTAATTTGGTCTCTAAAAGATCATAAGTGTCTCAATTTAGTCCCTAAAAGATGTAAAATACTAGTCCAAACGTAAACATCATACATTTGTTTTAGTATGTTTGGTTTAGGGATCTATCAGTGGCATAGAGAACAAAAACCTTTTCCATCTACTTGCTGTCAAAACTGATACCAGAAACTGTTACATGAGCAATTTTTGAGTTGTCCAGTCTAATCAACACTTAACCGATGATGAAAATGAACAAAATCCCTTAGTTCTAGTCATTGATAAGATATTGTTACTTGTTAGAAACTATGATTTGTCATTAATCTTAAATTTTTAAGTACTCGATCCAAGTAAGGTATGAAAAATAGCCATCACTGAGAATTGAGTTGGTTTATCATGTATTCATGATATATAGACTTGGTACAAATTTAGTATTAGTGAAATTATAGGCAAGGTCTCCTCAGAAATTCTATCTGGTTTTAGTTTTAAATTCTTGCGTGTAAGAAAGTGACAAAATGTCAAGTGGTCAAATCTGGAAGACAAGTTGATGCAGCACAGAAAGTGCCAGAGGCCAGAAGTATTTTTGGGCCCTTTCTAATTGAGAAACAAGCATGTAATCAACCTAATTGAAATAGGAACAATTGACATTAATAAACCAACTTGGGTTCTAAATTGGAAACATTTATTAAAACTTACTAAATTCGTCCTTGAATGTACTCCCTTTGGCATGTTTAATAATACCATTGCTGCTAATTCATACATGCTCCAAAAGAAAATGATAATTCAGAATAGGAAAAAAAAAAGCACTGTCAATGCCTATATTTTTCTGCCTGGCTAAATAATCTCTGTTAGTTTTCTTGATAATGGTACAAATCTGAGTATCTCAATTATGTTCTGTCATTGTTGTAATACCAGAAATAACTTTAGTAAGTTCCCATTATCTAGGTGTGATAGGATTCAGTGTAATAAGAAGAAAACAAGAATACACGAGTCTCATGATCCAGCATCCAAGAAATCTGATTTCCATCTAATGATAGTATATTATATATATATATATCACCTCTAACAATTACTTGCCACTTGATGAACTTAGAAACAGTATGTTAGCTAGTTGTAAAGGGAAGATTGTTTGTTTAATATTTAAGAAGAATAAACTATGAAAATGACAATTATCATCATCACAAATTCAAATTTGCAATTCAAGGCAATAATTATATTCATCCTTCCTCAAAATATGCTCAAGTGAGTTGAATTGAATTAATAGGAAAATTAGTAAAGATTCAAATCTCAAGAGTTAACTTAGTATCATATAAAAGAAAAATTGAGGACTGACTAAGTCTGTCAGGAACCATATTGTTGCTTACACAAGTTGATATTCCATCATAAAAAAACAAAATAACTGTGATATAGAAGCATCAATAAAATTCATACATTCACCTCTGGTCATGTCTCCCTTTCTCTTACAAATAAATTCCTCTAATTTCTCCCTTTCTCTTTCATCATATAATCCTTTTGTTTGCTACCACGCCCTTTCTCATTCAAAAGTAGAAATTTTGGGCCCAAGAAGACTATAAAGTTAAAGACAATACCAATTCTTCTGTAAACTATTTTCTAATTCAACATCTTTCAGTATATTCACTCTTCATCTTCTATACAATCATTGTCTAGTTTCTTTTACTTCTAGGTGCCTCTCAAAATTAAAAAATAAAAAGTACAAATTTGAGCCCAAGAAGACTATAAAATTAAGGACAAAAACAATTTTGTAGTAAACTGTCTCAGAATCAGCAACTTGTATATAAGCAACACAACACCAGATTAGAGACATGAATCAAAATTGATGGTATAGAGAGAGAGAAATACATACAGTTCCAAATACCGCAAAGCCCTTGGTCCACTTGATTAGAATACCAGAGTCAATGGATGTCTGCTTCGCAGGAAATGAAAATGTGAATCCGATTTGGAAGAAGCGGAGAATTCAACAGAGATTGAAGCGAGGATTCAACAGAGATTGAAGCAAGTATGAAACAACTGGATGAGCATTGGGGATTCAACGTCAAAATGGAACATAACAGTCATATATTTAGAAGAAGAAAAGACAAGCAAAGGAATTCGGAAATTAGGGTTTCAACTTTCAAGGACATACCGAAGGAAGGAACACGAACGAGATACAGCGGCGAAGGTGTTGGGAAATCGCCACACAAGTAACTCAGCGGAAACGTGTATAAAACAAAATTTAAAACCAAACATAGCGATTTCTTTCCCAATAGATCCGCTATATGGATCTGTATCGGTGTAAGGTCAAGAATTTACCCAAGTCGATGGCTGTTCTTTGCGTTTACGAATTTGAGGAGTCCACTCCAAGTGTGCTCCCTCCACCGGTGATCCACATGAACAGTTTGGTAGATGCCTAGGTGCTAGCCACGTTTGCTTCTCCAAGCAAACCGGGAGCCTTATCTACGGTGTCCTTGGATTCAAGAACACTTCTCCAAATCCAAGATAAGATGGCGCCTATGATCAAGAATGTGGTTCTTGATCTCACACACAACCACAACTCACAAAGCCTAAAACAATTCTAGGGTTTGCGCCACTTTCTCTCTCTAGAAAGACTAGGGTTGTGTTTTCTCTCACAAACTTTCACCAAGACTCAAAACAATTTTGGACTTGTGAACTTTGCTAGCTAAAGTCGAAATTCCCAAGGTATGAGAGTGTCTTCTTTTTAGTCGACTTAGGGCTACATATATATATAGTTTAGGCTTTGATAATTATAATTAGGGAATCCCTAAATTATAGGATTATCAAATTATCAAATCATGAGATTACAATAATATCATGATTTTAGGACTTGAATTCCTAATTATAATATTACCTTAATATTATAATTTGGATCCAAATGCAATCTTGGAGAATCAATTTGGAAGATCAAATCTTCCCAAAGAGACCCTCTCCCATGCGCCAAGTCCAACAAAATTTTGTTGGAATTTAATAAACTAAAATAACAAACCTAACAATTAGGTGTTATAACTAATTTGTTATTTTCCAACAATATTGATTTAAGATATTACCATAATATCTTAAGTCAATCTTCAAATTCGAATTTTAAGTCTTTTATTGAATTAAAATATTACATTAATATTTAAATTCAAATAGACCTAAAATTTCGACTTTCCTATATATATATATTATTATTGAATTAAAATATTACACTAATATCTAATTCAATCATTTGAAATCTAGATCAAATCTATTTGAATTTCAAATCTTCAAGCCAT
>QANZ01006313.1:51418-77535 GCA_003254925.1 Chamaecrista fasciculata
GTACCAGGAGAAACTAGTTAATGACTTAAACCATGTAGGATTCTCCGGGTCAGTCCAGCAACTCGTAACTCCTTACGTAATTGCACCATGACTCTCGTTACAGCATCTAGTGCATGCATCCCTATGCACCGAGGTCATGCTGGTCTTAGTTCAATTCAAGTTCCCACTCGAATGATCGACCAGGGACAGTTTTAGATTAATTATCTTATAATTAATCATGGACTGTTATCACAGTAAACATGCTAATAATGCGATAACCATTAATTTATCTCTATAAATTAATTGATATGTTCACAACATATCTATGAGGTGATTGGCCCTAGGGCATAATCTCCATCAAACTCCCACTTGCACTAGGTACAATCATTAATCAAACTGTTCCTAACAATTAGAAACATCCATTAATGTGTCTAATTCCCACTTGACATTACATAATACTTATGAAGACCAGTGCTGGGGTTTCTTTCAGAGGACTGGCAAAGTATCCTCGACTGCTTCCTTATCATATCTCATTATCACCATCTCTAGGCGATCTTGTCTGAGCACTTATCACTGTCGGAACAACAGTGGGGAACTCCTTCCCATTTGGTGTCTTCCTGTCTCTACAGGGTGACCACCAATTGTACTTCAGGCACAAGTTTTTACAGTCTGCGTCTCTACGCGACTAACCCATTCTTTGTAGAATCAGTAATCGTACTCTGCTTGGAACCATTCCAACTTTACAATTACTATGTTCAGGGAATACATTTCAACTGCCATCAATCTTGGCTGGCTTGAATAATGGGCTTTGTGTAACACTTTACACTTATTCTACCATGAACCAAGAATTTGTCCTTAGTGCTTCATAAGTACTAAAGGACCCTAATGACAGCTTCTCGGGGACCTCAATAGGGTCGCAGCTCGTCATTCATAGAGCAAAAGACATATTGAGTCTAGTACAGCATGATGGATCTTGATGCCGAAGCATAAGCGATGCCATTCATGTGTCCTTGCTCATCATGTGTTTCAGGAAACACTGACTCTTGCAAAGGACCAACACTTGATTCATCGGCATGAATCACTTCTTGGAATCTCGCATACTGAACTCCTTCAGTATATTATTCCAAGAACGTACTTTTTGACTCAATTCAAGAAGTCTCCAAGATCTATCACCATAGATTCTTGTTGACTACTCCATAGGCCACTTCTTACCTTCATTGAGAGCGATTTACTCATCTAGGATTCACAATCTTAAGATAGTAATTTCCCTTTCGACTAGCCATATGTCAATGACATATGGCACCAAGAATTTAATCGTGCTCCCACTAACCTTATAGGAAACATAGGACCTATCAAGGTTTTTAAAAGAAGCCAAACCCTTTTGACATCTTTATCAAACAATGATAAAAGTTTCTCGATAGGTGGCGGGCTCACCACGCTCCTAGAGCAACACATCCCTGCTCTAAATAACCAAAGATCCCTATCCTTGAAACTGAGAACGTGTCCTATCAGAACTTTGTTGTCCTTATGTTTTAGAGGAGCTTCCACAACTCCTTGTGGATCTTCCCTAATTTTCGTCTGCGCCACTCAAGTGTCTTGTGGATCTTGAACTCCTTCAAGATTCATCTCGCTCCCACTGTTTCCTTTGGAAACAAAGAATCCCTCCTAAAAGGCATTCTCCTCTGACTTACAAACTCTTTTGTAATCAGGTGGGTAGTTTGACTTGATACCCCCTTTTGCGTTCTCTTAGGGTATCCCACAAGCACATACTTGAGGGTTTTGAAGACAGTTTATAAACTTACCTTGGTTTATTATAAACTTGATGTCTTCAAAGTTGAGACAAAAACAATTATGGGACTCTTCCCATACCATATCACATATGGCGTCTCTTAGACGAAGTGGTTTAGTGTGAAGTCAGCAGCTTCAAGAGCACACCCTTTAGAGGTTGGCAGAAGATCAATTAGATTCATCATAGATCAAACCTTATCCTATAGGGTTTGATACTTTTCCTCAAAACACCATCTACTATGAGTTTTAGGAAGAGCAAGTTGTGATACTCTCTCACAGCTTCTAGGAAGATTATCAATCTCTTGACTCAAAATCTTGTTCCCTTGATCGAATCAAGTAACTTGATTTTCTTGTCAAGTTATTTCTCTACTTCTCCTTGAAATCTCTATTTCAAAAGACTCTGACTCGTGTTTCAAAAGGTAGCCGTAGATCTAGCCTTTTGAAGCTGTTAGTAAGAGGTTATTTACTTTTAGCTTAACTACTTGTGGGTCCTTATACATCAACTATGTATGTTTCCCACTAAGTCAGACATTCCATCACTTGTCATTTTTCCATCTTTAAACAAGACTTGCAAGCATCATATGATTCATAATCATGTGCGCTTTAGAAGTTCATCTATATGAAGCTTCTCAAGGCACTCGTATTTATATGGCAATAACGACAATTGCTAAAAGTGTATAGGATTAGATTCTCTTAATCTTAATCCTTTCTTGTATCAATGTTATAAATATTGTTATTGTTTCTAATTTAAGACATAATGATTTTGCAAATCTCATAAGCAAACAACATTACTTTATTAAAGAAGAAACCAATCTTTAATGTTTACATATAAAATCTTCCTTATCTCTATAAGGAGAAAATAATGTTCAAAACTTTAAAGAATAACAATAAACTAGCCCTAGGGGCAATCCAAGCTCTCATGGTCCTTCAGTAGCATTGGCAGCAACCTTTGCTCCATTGTCCACTTCCAAGTCCATATCACTCACGTCCTCGTTTTCTACTGTCTCTGTAGACCCTACACATCAAATGTGAGAACCACATATCGTATCCAATACTTTAGTGGTTAAGTAGAAAAGGGATTAACAAAGATACCTGAAGTAGAGGCTTGAACGCACTTCTTCTTCTTTTGATCTTCCCAGTAGTATTTGCACTTTCTCATCGCGTGTCCTGACACTTGACAGAAAGAACAGAATACTTCCTTTGAGGGCTTTGCCTTCTTGGCAGGTGATTGATTAGGGTCGTCCTCTGGCTTGGTCTCACCATCCAGCTCGATTCCCTTCATCTTTTCTTTGCCCTTCAATTTCCTTTCCCTCTTCTGAATCAGGGATGCCTCAACTGACTTGAGCATTCCATGCAACTCAGAATCTGTCTTCTCTGTTCCTCTCCTATAGTAGCTTCTGACAAACGAGTCATAGCTCTTAGGCAGTGAGCACAGGATTATGCCTGCGGCAATCTCAGGTTGAACAGGGAATCCCAGCCTTTCAAGATGATCTAGGTATCCTCACATGTGAGTGACATGGTAACCAACAGAATCACCTTCAGCCATTTTGCAAGACATGAGAGCCTTGGTGGTCTCATATCTATCTTGTCTGATTTGATAGCGGAACATTTCCTTGAGACGCACAATCATCACATATGACATCAATTGATCCAAGCCCTCATGGAGCTCTGGAATCATTGTGTCTATCATCAGACAAGAGACCTCCAGCGAGTCGTCGAAGTGCTTCTCCCAAGCCCTCCACTCAGCCCCTGGAGCGCCCTTGGCAGGCTCTTGAGGGATCGGTTTGTCCAGAACATACAGTCTCCTCTCATGGGTGAGAACAATTCTCAGATTACGAAACCAATCGAGGAAGTTCGTTCTGTTCAGCTTATCCTTCTCAAGGATAGGTCGCAGTGACAAGGTTGTACTACTAGTTGCCATTTGATTCTACAATTTAAAAGATATGAATTTTAATTAGCATAAAATGTCCACCATTTTATAAAACCCAGTAAAATTTATTATTGGTGTCTAAGACCCATAATTCACCAAAATTTACCGTCGCTGAGGGCGATCATGCACCTTTTGGTTATTTAGGTAGGTAACTCTTTACCAATCACATCATATGTGACTCTTAGATCCTTATGGGACTGTATCATCATATGATACTTATTATGGCATGTTTATCCCATCTAATGCCTTGAGGTCCAAAACCGTTTTGATAACCCCATTAAGTCACACAATAAAACTTGTGAATGACTAGGTCCAAACGACGAGGCCGAAGCCCATCCCCATATTATCAACGGCGCCACTTAAATACGTGTCGCTGAGGGCGATCACCGCATTTAATGACCCAAGACTTCAATGGGCGTCGAACTGAATCTCCCATTCACCCGTGTGTCCTCAAGGTCAAGATAGATACGTGTCGCTGAGGGCGATCACCGCTCTATGATGAACAAGATTTCCACAGGGTGTTTTATTGATGGCATTAAAACTTAAGATTTTATAAAAGGGTTAAATTTCATAAAATCGTTCCGTTATATAGTTTAATTCTAAAACTCCTTTTAAAATTAAACGAGTCATGTCACATGTTTATTTCCCCATGTATCATATACATATAAACATGTGCATGGATCTTGCATCATATGCAAAATCCCACGCCCGTATCGTATACGTTGTTGTAGCGTTTAATATAGAAAGCATGTTAAAATCGCGTCCTAAACATACATCTAGCGCTTTGCATCACATACATTGCTAAAATGTAAAACAGATATATATTGTGTTTAGATATGGCCTATCCTAACAATTCTCCCAAGCCAATGAGAGAATTTTTCTAAAAAGAAACGTAAAATTACAAGAGAGTAAACCCCAGTTACATTGAGGTATAAACTGAAAAGTAAAATTACATCGGATAGAGGGAGACGACACGCAGGCCGTATACACCAAAAACCTAGAGCCATATCCAACACCACACAATTACATATATGAACACTTCATACAATCATGTCAAACACAATATATATCCAACACATATCAAAAACGATTTTTGTAGGTGTTAATTAGGATGTGCAATTTTAACATGCCTTTTTTTTGAATTTAGGCCCATTATCAATAATTATAAAATTCAAGAATCATATTCAAGAATTTAATTATTGATCTGAAAACTTTATAAAATTCATAATTTTAATAAATTTTCAGCCACCCCTTTTATAATTATAATTAAAACAATTTTAACTATAATTATAAGGAATTTCGACTTTGGCCTATAATTTCAAGAAAATATTCAAATCAATCATATTGATTTCTTTATGTATCATATACATAAATTTTGCACCTTTAGGATTAATTCCAAAAAGTTTTGGTGGATCTTTTCGTAAAACGACAACTATCATGCCAAAGAAAAGCGGTAAAACATACATTACACATCACATGTATAATCACCAAAACCAATACAGATCCAAGAATAGCGTGGCTCTGATACCACTGTTGGGAAATCGCCATGCACACAGCGGAAGCGACATCGGATATAAAATAAAAATTTTAAACCAAACATAAAAGTACACAGCGATTTCTTTCCCAATAGATCCGCTATATGAATCTGTATCGGTATAAGGTCAAGAATTTACCCAAGTCAATGAATGTTCTTTGCGTTTACGAATCTGAGGAGTCCACTCCGAGTGTGCTCCCTCCACCGGTGATCCACACGAACAGTTTGGTAGATGCCCAGGTGCTAGCCACGTTTACTTCTCCAAGCAAACCGGGAGCCTTATCTACGGTGTTCTTGGATTCAAGAACACTTCTCGAATTTCCAAGATAGATGGCGCCTCAGATCAAGAATGGTGTTCTTGATCTCTCACACAACTCAACTCACAAATCCTAAAACTATTTTAGGGTTTGCGCCACTTTCTCTCTCTAGAAAGTCTAGGGTTGTGTTTTCTCTCACAAACTTTCACCAAGACTCAAAACACTTTTGGACTTGTGAACTTTTGGTGGCTAAGTCGAAATTCCCAAGGTATGAGAGTGTCTCTTCTTAGTCGACTTTAGGCCTTCATATATATATAGGTTTTAGGCTTTGATAATTATAATTAGGGTTTCCCAAAATTAAATAATTATCAAATTATTAAATCATTATATCATGAGATATCATGATTTTAGGACTTTAATTCCTAATTATAATATTACCTTAATATTATAATTTGGATCCAAATGCAATCTTGGAGAATCAATTTGGAAGATCAAATCTTCCCAAGGAGATTCCCCAAGCCATGCGCCTAGTCCATGGAATTTGTTGGAAATTTAATAAACTAAAATAACAAACCCAACAATTAGGTAGTTATAACTAATTTGTTATTTTCCAACAATATTGATTTAAGATATTACCCTAATATCTTAATTCAATCTTGAATTCGAATTTTAGGCCTTTTTATTGAATTAAAATATTACATTAATATTTAGATCCAATAGACCCAAAAATTCGACTTACCTATATATATATATATTTATATTATTGAATTAAAATATTACACTAATATCTTTAATTCAATCATTTGAAATCTAGATCAAATCTATTTGAATTTCAAATCTACAGGCCATATCTTTAATTAATAAAACATTTCTATTAATTAAAATAGGCCTATAGGAGGCGCCAACCTCATCCCCATTTATCCTAATATTAGTGAATTTAATAAATCAATAATTTCCTAACTTTTAGGAAACTTATCTGATTTAAACTTCCCTAATATTATAAATAGGAATATAATTATAAATAGCATAATCACATTATCTATTTAATAATTATCATCCATATATATATTTAAATTTGTCCCACAAATCTAAATATCATATATCTGTAGATATTTATTTAAGACAATATTTCCTGTCCCAGACAGTCAATTATGTCCTAAACGGTGTCACCAATGTGACCCACGAATTAACCCTAATTCGCGTCCCGAATTGGCATCTTGATCCTGCTCGTGTGTGACCCAGCAGGCCCCACGTGAAGTTGGCAGTAAGTCATCCCCATGACTTACAAGTCGAGAGCGGACTCTAGCAAGCCATCACGACTACCCAAAACACGTGAGTTATCGTTTAACGCCGAAACGACTTAACCTCAGTACCACCTTGTCAAATTCCCTTTTTGTCCTACGATATTCCGGTAATGGATCAGGCATGGGAAAGTCATCCAAAATCCATACCTCCAACTTTCTCGATTCCTTGAGTAAGTCCCAATTTCTAGTGTGGCCACACATTCCTTGGACAGACTCATCGAGGGGCCCAGTAGAATATCTCCCATCTCCATGAGGGACAAAATTCCGTCTTGGTCAACCATATTCCTCAGCACGGTAATCAACCAAACCTGTACTTAGCCCTTATGGCTACCCTGCTACGGGCAACGTTAGACTTAGCCAAAGTCTGACAACTACAACGCCGGAATGATGAAGACCTCAGGTCTTGAGGGCATCGTGACAGGTGTACCAGGAGAAACTAGCTAATGACTTAAACCATGTAGGATTCTCCAGGTCAGTCGAGCAACTCGTAACTCCTTACGTAATTGCACCATGACTCTCGTGACAGCATCTAGTGCATGCATCCCTATGCACCGAGGTCATGGTGGTCTTAGTTCAATTCAAGTTCCCACTCGAATGATCGACCAGGGACAGTTTTAGATTAATTATCTTATAATTAATCATGGACTGTTATCACAGTAAACATGCTAATAATGCGATAACCATTAATTTATCTCTATAAATTAATTGATATGTTCACAACATATCTATGAGGTGATTGGCCCTAGGGCATAATCTCCATCAGAAGGAACCTACGAACATGAACCAACACGAACGAGATGGTGGGAATCGATTGAGCGATTCACAAACAAGAACGACACGGACCGATTGCGCGATGGTGGGATTGAGCGACAGAAATGGAGGATTGAGCGAAAAGATGGAGAGATTTAGGGATTTAGGGATTTAGTGATGCAGAAGGAGGGAAACCAAAAAAAAAGTGATGCAGAAGGAGGGAATCGAAAAGATGAGTAGATTTGGCTCCAAAAATGTAGAAAAGGAGAGGGAAACGAAGGATGCTCAAGGATTTTGGCTAAAATGTCTTGGCGATTTCCTAGAACCGCCGATACATGTTCATTTACTGGCGGTTCTTTAAAACCGTCGAGAAATGAGGGCCACCAATTATATGCGTTTTTTGTAGTGATGGATGTAGTGGGTAGACAAGTTAATCCCCGCCAGCCTTGTTGCTTGTTCAAGTTAATGCTTGAGTAATTAATTATATGAATGGTCATAGAGTTGATATATGTGGCTGATTAATGAGGAATGTATGATAAACCTGTATGATCAATTATATTTGCTGGATTACCTATTATGAGGTATCGATTGACCCGACGGTCATCGCCAGCTTAATTGCGCTATATGTCTAGAATTATGTTTGTTATGTTATTGTTGTCTGTATGTTAGAACTGCATGTTGCGAACTTGTGTCTGAAGTATGTTGTTGAGTGGGGGACTATGGTACAAGTAGAGAGTTTCAACCCTGCTGAGAATCTCCCCAGATTCTCACCCTACAACATCTCAGTTTGTGAGTGCAGGTTGTTGATCGTTCTGTTCGTGCTGAGAGCTGTGCTCGAGTATCAGAGTTAGATAGATTTTATTTTACTTATATTCTGAGTTGGGCCCTGCGTGGCTTTTGTAGAGGCTGAGCCTCGTGTATTTTGATTTTAATTTTTAGGCCATTTAATGTTAGTTTCTCATTTAATATGAGCTTCATCCTGTATTTGATAAGGATGTTACATTATGGTATCAGAGCAAATGTTTCTGATCAGGCCCTGTAGGTTATGGAGTTTTAGAGTCATGTTTTAAGTAGAATGACCTTGAATAGGGGTGTCTCATCACCACTGAGCCATGGCAGTGTGTGGTTAGAGTCATTGTCTGTTCAAGGAACGTTGTAGGCTTTCGTTAGGGATTGTGGAACTTTCCTTGGTGTTGATGTTGTTTCTTTTAAATGCTATGCTAATGGGAACGGCCAATCCTATTAGTGTCTGATTTATTAGAAGTCATTGTATTACCAAGGATTGGGAACATTATCCCTAGAATTGATTATGGGTTAGAAGTCCATTCCGGACATGGTGATTCGGAGGAAAGGAGGAAGTTGGAGTCAGAGTTTGCAGCGAAAGCTTGGTGCAAAATTTCGAGGACGAAATTTTATTCAAGTGGGGGAGAAATGTAATACTCGAATGTTGTAAGGGACTAAATTGCAACTTCCAAAAGTTGGCAGGATAATATAAGTAATTATATTTGTGAATACGAACATGATAAGTGGGAGTAGAATATAAAAACTAAGAAAGTTGTGAGAGAAAAGAAATGTTAGGGAGTGTTTTAATAGAAGTTAGAAAGTTTGGGGGGGGGGAGAATTATAGTTTTCCCCAAAGTTTTTAAGAAAGCAATTATAAAGAAGAGGAAGAGCTGGTCACGGCAGAAAGGGAAAGAAATTTCGTAGAGAGAAGACGCAGAAACGGAAAACAGAGTGGAGGTTGAGGAAGTGAGAAAGATTGGCAGATATCTTCACAGCCAACGATCTGTTTTCAACGTTCTACCCCTCAAATTGAAGCTAAGAAAGAGGCAAGCTAACCCTGGTTCGAGTTTGCAATTCCAACGGTTGGACGGAGAGTACTTCGAGATCGAAAAATGACGCCAGTTTTGGTAAATATGCAGAATTTCTGGAGTTTGAGGGACCAAATCGTTTCTAGGTAGGGTTCTTCTCTTTCTCCTCACTTCAATACGTTTCTTCACTCATTTGTTTGCCTAGGGTTTCATAAAGATGTATGATTATGTGATAATCTTTATGAATTTATGTTTTATGGCATGGAAGTGTTATTTAAGGCATGATAAGAGTTGTTTATTGTAATTAAAGTTTGTTGAATATGTTTAGAATGAGAATTTGTCAAGAATACTTGAAGTTTGAGAGTTAGGGTTTATATGGGTGCATGATATTTTGGGTGAATTGTGATGAATATATATGATGTTGATAATTGATATTTGAAGAGTTTTGTATATGTATGATGAATTTGGGATGAGTTAAGTTTGTATGAAACTATAGAAGTGATGAATGACGATAATGATGTATGTTTGTTTTATGTTAAGAGAACGAGTGTTGGGAATTAAGTTGTGAATGAATGATTAGTTGTTTTAAAAGGATGAGTTGGAATAATTGGATGAGATAAATATGAATGTATGTATATGACTTGAATAATGAATGTTTTTGGTTTTGAATAATGAATATGGAAGATGTAATAGAATGATAGAGGTATTGGTATGTTTGGAATATAATGATAAGTTGAATATTGAAATAGTTATTTAAATGAAGAAGGGTTAGATAAATGTGTGTGATGTGTTAATATTGTGTCCAAGTATGTGTTTGATTATACTACTTGGATATCATGTTAAATTAGAAATAGAATATGAGATTGTATGGTGTTAATATAATAAGAGGATATGTTTGTGATGATTGATTGATACTGTGCTGAGACTGAATATTGGTTATTGATTGAGATTGTGTATATACCGTGTCATGATGCATTGAGGAATGAGATCCTCCCCATTATTCGCGATGAGTATTTGGGTAATGTCCTTTGGTGGATTCCATTGGATGGCTTAAGGTGGATTCCTTAGGTGACAGGCCGTTGGATTGTGCACGCCGGAGGACGCTCTGGGAGGCCTTGGTCTAAATGACCACTGATTCTATGATCATGACACTTGTGCTGGTTTACCTAGATCGGGGTATAGGTTGACGCGATGTCACCGCCAGCTTTATGGTATTATTGATTATGATGATGTGATGTTGTTGAGTTGGTATCCTTGTTTAGAGGTATGAAACCCTATATGGATGTAGTGGGTAGACAAGTTAATCCCCGCCAGCCTTGTTGCTTGTTCAATTTAATGTTTGAGTAATTAATTATATGAATGGTGATAGAGATGATATATGTGGCTGATTAATGAGGAATGTATGATAAACCTATATGATCAATTATATGTGCTGGATTACCTATTATGAGGTATCGATTGACCCGACGGTCATCGCCAGCTTATTTGTATAATAAATATTCCGATGATATGTTTGATAATGATGGAACGTGCTTAATTGCGCTATATGTCTAGAATTATGTTTGTTATGTTAATTGTTAATGTTATTGTTGTCTGTATGTTAGAACTGCATGCTGTGAACTTGTGTTTGAAGTATGTTGTTGAGTGGGGGACTGTGGTTCAAGTAGAGCGTTACAACCCTGCTGAGAATCTCCCCAGATTCTCACCCTACAACATCTCAGTTTGTGAGTGTAGGTTTGTTGATTGTTCTGTTCGTGCTGAGAGCTGTGCTCGTGTATCAGAGCTAGATAGATTTTATTTTACTTGTATTCTGAGCTGGGCCCTGCGTGGCTTTCTTAGAGGCTGAGCCTCGTGTATTTTGATTTTAATTTTGGGTCATTTAATGTTAGTTTCTCATTTAATATGAGTTCCATCCTGTATTTGATAAGGATGTTACAAAGGGGCCGTGACCAATCAAATTTCTTGGTCGTTAGCTCACCCATCAAGTTGGAAACAATGGACTTGTCAGTTATGTCCGAATGAGAGTATTCTTTAATTTTCAACATGAACTCCCTTACATTGTTGGTCTTGGGCATTGATGACTTAACATTTTCCGCCATCGTCATTTTCATCAAGCTCAAGCTCAACCTATTAGACCGCTCCCAAGCCTCATAAAGAGACTTGTCAGCTTGGTCTAGTAATAGTTGGAGGCTTTTCATCACAAACTATTACAAGGTCTAAGTCCATAATACCCAGTTGAAACTGGATCTGTTCAGACCAATCTGCATAGTTCAATCCATTGAACTTGACCAATCCATTAATGCCCATTCCGAACAAATTTGTCGAAACTGCAAAAATTATACAAACTCACACTTGAATGATTTGAGAAAATATGAGTAAACTAACTTTCCGGCCCCTGAATTTTCGAAGCCGTGACAGATAGATCCCTGAATTTTACGCATTGTACTAGTCGGTCCCCGAAATTTGCAAACGCCTAACTAATTGGTCCCTCCGTCATATTTCGTTACAAAAAAGCTGACGTAGCCATAACGGGCGCTGATGTGTCCCATTATGCGCTGACGTGTTCCGTTATGGCCACGTCAGCACCCGTTATGTTTTTTTATATAAAAAAAAGAGCTGCCACGTCATAAAATAGCGACATCAGCATTTCCTCATTGCACTTATAGGTCCCTGACCCATTTTTATTTCATTATTCTCAATTCCCCCTCTTTTTCATCATTTTCATTCATTTTAGTCCCAAATCCTCAAAATAAAATTATAAAGTGTCCCAAAACTCTTCTAAACATTCCAATTTAGTCCTTAAAAATATTTAAAACTCTAAACTCTAAACCCTAAACTCTAAAAAAAGTATGAGTTGAACAATTAGGTCCTTGACCCATTTTTATTCCATTATTCTCAATTCCCCCTCTTTTTTCTCATCTTTATTCATTTTAGTCCCAAATCCTCAAAATAAAATTGTAAAGTGTCCCAAAACTCTTTCAAACATTCCAATTTAGTCTTTAAAAATATTAAAAACCTTAAACCCTAAACCCTAAAACCCTATAACTTAAAATGTTTTTTAATCTTAATCTTCATCTTCTCAATTTAATAAAATACTATTTTAAGACCCTAACTATTAATTTTTATGCGTTTAAATCCCTTTTCTTTTTACAAAAGGATCAAAACATTAAAATAAATAAATATATTGAATCTTTAATAGATTTTGCGCAAAGATAAACTTCTTCTTTTCACATTCTCTCCCTTCTTTTCTTTCTTTCTTTTGCAAACCGCATCAATCCACCAATTCAATCTCAACAAATCACTATTTCATCTTCACATATATTAAATTATAATACATCTCATTCAATCAACAATTTCTTCTTCCCAATTTACACAACAAACTTATCCCATCATGTCGCCTAACATCGATTGCATCATACATGACGATCAGACTAAACCCTAAACAAACCGGAAAAAGCGAATCAGCGACGCCGTGGCAAATCGCCACCGAAGTCGTCAACGCCGTACACAAGGCGGAGTGCGACGATGGCATCCCTTCCGACACAAACATAAGTCTCAAATCCCATGTCCTCTCCTGACGCCGTGGCAAATCTTTAAGCTCGTCTACGTCCTTGCAATGTGGTTTTGAAATTGAAACCCATTTTTGGGGTAGTGGAATAGCCAAGAGTTTGATGATTTCCCAAAAGGTAGGGTTTATAGTGTGATTGTGATTGCTATTATTAGGGTTTGAGCTATGGGGAAAAGAAATTAAGGGTGTTTTGATTCTGTTGAAGTTAGTGGGTATAAGAGGCTTGATGAGGGAGTAATTATTATTGTGGGGGATGATGCAAGTGAATGATGATGATCTGAATTTAGGTGTTAGAAAAACAGAGTCCATGGGAGAGGGAGGATTGAGGAGGATTATGTTTCTGGGTTCAGTTCAAATGCGTTGTTGTTTATGTTTGAAAGCTAAGAGGATCATATTCATGGTGTTCTTCTTGATTTGGAAGAAAATATCCATGAATTAACGAAGGTGTTGTGTAAATTGCAAGACCAGGTTCTGAGAATGAATTGAGAGAGAGGAATAATAATGGATGGGATGGAAATTATAAAGTGTCCCAAAAATTGTGATGTTTTTTGGGTTTTTAATATTTTTAAAGACTAAATTGGAATGTTTGAAAGAGTTTTGGGACACTTTACAATTTGATTTTGAAGATTTGGGACTAAAATGAATAAAGATGAGGAAAGAGAGGGGGAATTGAGAATAATGGAATAAAAATGGGTCAAGGACCTAATTGTTCAACTCGGACTTTTTTTAGAGTTTAGGGTTTGAGGTTTTAGGTTTTGGGGCTTTAGGGTTTGGGGTTTGGGGTTTGGGGTTTTAGAGTTGCTGCCAACTTCACGTGAGGCCTACTGGGTCACACATGAGCAAGATCAAGATGCCGCAATGGGACACGAATTAGGGTTAATTCGTGAGTCACTTTAGTGACACAATTTAAGACATAGTTGAATGTCTCAGGACATGAAGTCTTGTCTTAAATAAATATCTACGTTTGTGATATTTAAATTTGTTGGACAAGTTTAAATATATTAATTGTTAAATAGTTAATTGGATTAATCTATTTACAATTATATTCTTATTTATAATATTGGGGAATAATAAATTAGATAAGCTTCCTAAAAGTTAGGAGATTATTGATTTATTAAATTCACTAATATTGGGATAATAAGATTGAGGGTGGCGCCTCATATGGGTTGATTTTAATTAATGGAAATGTTTTGTTAATTAGAGTCATGACTTGGATTTGAATTTGAATCCAAGATTTCATTTTGATTTCAAGATTCAAATTTTGAATTAAAGATATTAGGGTAATATTTTCATTCAATATTGCTGGATATTAATAAGTTGGTTATAACTTCATCAGAGTTAGGATTGTTATTTTGATTTATTAAAATCCTTAAAAATTAGAGGGAGATGGTGCATTCTTGTGGGGTACATGGGCAAGATTTGATCTTGCATTTTGAATCTCAAGATTGCATTTTGAATTCAAATTAGGATATTAAGGTAATATTTTAATTAGGAATTCAAGGCCTAAAATTATAATATTATTGTAATCTTATAATTTCATAATTTGATAATCCACTAATTTAGGGTTTCCCTAATTATAATTATCAAACTCCCGAAACTCTATAAATAGGAGAGCCAAAGTCGAATTTGCTAACCTAGTTCACGCAAGAGGAAAAATTCGACTTGCACTACATTTTGTGTGACAAAATCGGCTAACCCTAGAATTAGAGAGAGAAATTCGACTTTCTCAAGGAGAGAGAGGAAGTTCGACTTGCACCAAAAAACTCTAGGGTTTTTGTGTGAGACCAAGAAGGTGGTTCTTGGTTTAGGCGTCACTTTAGTCTTGAAGTTCAAGAACAGTTCTTGAATTTCAAGAACCATAGATAGAGTTCCCGTATTCACTTGGGAAGAAGTGAAGGAGGCTAGCACCTGGGCATCTGCCAAACTGCTCATGTGGATCACCGGTAGAGGAAGGACACTCGGAGTGGACTTCTCAGACTCGCAAACTCAAAGCACCGATTGTTTTGGTAAAACTCTTTTCCTTCTTCTAGTATAAATTCATATAGCGGATCCTGGCCGGAAATCACATGAGCTACGTGTTTCAAAGTTTTTATTTTATTTTTGACGCTTCCGCTGCGCGCACGCTCTGTGATTCTCCAACAGTGGTATCAGAGCCACGCTATTTTGGGTTTATATTAGTTTTGGTGATTATACATGTGATGTATGACTATGTGTTTACCGTTTTCAATCGTATGCTTAAAATTTTTGCGAAAATCCACCACATGTTTTGGAACCTATCTAAAACTTGGTGCAAGTATATGTATGTGATACATAGGAAAATCAATCGGATTGATTTTATAATTATCTTGAAATTTTAAGTCTTGATCGAAAAAAACCCTATATATATTTTAATTAAAATTATTTTGATTATAATATGTGTAGGGTGGTCGAAATTTTTAAATTAAGAATTTATTAATTTTGGGCCAATAATTCGAAATTCTTAAATTTGATTCTTGAATTTTAATTATTGGTACAAGACTTAATTTTAAGAGGGCATGTTAAATTGCACAAACCCTAATTGAACACAATCAAGAAAGTCGTTTTTGTATGTGATGTATGTTTTCCGTGTTTATATATGTGAAGTGTTCATGTATGTTTAAATATGGTGTTGGATATGGCTCTAGGTATTTTTGGTAAATACGGTCTGAGTGTCGTCTCCCTGAAATTCTCGATGTAACTTTATTTTTGTTTTACCTCAATGTAAATGAGGTTTTCACAATGTCATTTTCATTTTTTTTTTTAGAAAAATTCTCTCATTGGCTTGAGGGAATTTTAGGGTAGATAGGCCATATCCGAACACGGTTTTATATGCATTTAGTAATTTTTGTATGAGATGCAATTTCCGCTAGATGTATGTGTAGGGGTGCGACTTAACATGCTATATTTTAAATTCACGCATAAATACGTATTCGATACGAGCGTAGAATTTTGTATGAGATACAAAATTCGTGCATGTGTTTATATGTATGCGATACATGGGGAATAAACACATGGCACAACTCGTTTAATTTAAAATTGGATTTAAAATTAAACCAAAATGGAACCTTAAAATTGAACCCTTTTAAAATCTTAAGTTTTAATGCCATCAATAAAACACCCTGTCGAAACCTTGTTCATCTTAGAGCGGTGATCGCCTCCGCGACACGTATCTATTTTTACCTTGGGGAGACACTGGTGAATGGGAGATTCAACACAGTGCCTTTTTGAAATCTCGGTTTGTTGAATGCGGTGATTGCCTCCGCGACACGTGTTTAGTGGGCCTTGATGATATGGGGTTGGGCTTCGGCCTCGTTGTTTTGAGCCTAGCCATTCACGAGTTTTATTGTGTGACTTAATGGGGTTATCAAATCAGATTTGGACCTCAAGGCATTAGATGGGATAAACATGCCATAATAAGTATCATATGATGATACAGTCCCATAAAGATCTAAGAGTCACATGAGAAGTGATTGGTAAAGAGTTACCTACCTAAATAACCTAAGGGTGCATGATCGCCTCCGCGACGATAAACTTTGGTGAAATATGGGTCTTAGCCACTAATAATAATTTTACTGGGTTTTATAAAATGGTGGATATATTTTTGCTAATTAACTTTCATATCTCAATTGTAGAATCAAATGGCAACTAATTGTTCAACACTGTCACTGCGATCTATCCTTGAGAAGGATAAATTGACTGGGACAAACTTCCTTGACTGGTTTCGGAATGTGAAAATTGTTCTCACCCAAGAGAGGAAGTTGTATGTCCTAGAGAACCCCATTCCTGCGCAGCCTGCCAACAACGCTCCAAGAGCTTAGAGAGATGCTTATGAGAAGCATCTCAGTGACTCTATGGACGTTGCTTGCCTGATGCTAGCCACTATGGTTCCCGAGTTACAAAAGAACTTGGAGAACATGGGGGCTTTCGAGATGGTTACACATCTATAGGAAATGTTCCAGCAGCAGGCTAGGCAAGAGAGGTTTGAGACCACGAAGGCTCTACACTCTTGCAAAATGGCTGAAGGTGCATCAGATAGTACCCATGTCTTGAAGATGAAGGGGTACATAGATCACCTTGGTAGGCTGGGAATTCCCATCACCCCAGAGCTAGCGACAGATTTGATCCTGAACTCGCTACCTAGGAGTTATGACCAATTCGTCATGAACTTTAACATGAATGGGATGGAGAAATCCGTTTCTGAGCTGCATGGGATGCTCAAGACTGCTGAGGCATCCATTAAGAAGGCGCCTAGCACTGTCTTGATGGTTCAGAATAACTAGGGAAGGGGAAAGGGCAAATGAAAGAGGAAGGGCAAAGCCGTGGTTGGTCAGACCAAGCCAGCGGCCAAGCCTAACCCACAACCTGCTAAGAAGGCAAAGCCCACAAAGGATGCAGTTTGCTTTTTTTGCCAAAAGCCAAGACACTGGAAGAGGAATTGCAAGCTGTATATGGAAGATCTAAAGAAACAAAAGAAGGGCGCTGAGGCCTCTACTTCAGGTATCTATGTTATAGATGTTGACTTATCTACTCCAACCACTTGGGTATTAGATACTGCATGTGGTTCTCACATTTGTACAAATGTGCAGGGTCTTCGAGACAGTAGGAAGCTGGACAGAAGCGAGGTGGACCTATGAGTAGGCAATGGAGCAAGGGTTGCTGCTGTTGCTGTGGGAACATACGAGCTTGTATTGCCCTCTGGGCTTATTTTTGTTTTGAACAATTGTTATTATGTACCGAAGTTAAGCTCCAACATTATTTCACTTTCTTGTTTGGATAAGGAAGGATTTACTTGTGTTAACGGTAATGGTAGATGTTCAATTTACAAAGATGATGTGTTATTTGCTTATGGTGATTTGCAAGATAATCATTACATCTTGAAATTAGAACAACAACGTAATAACGATATTTATAACATTGATACGGAAAGGATTAAGATTAACGAATCTAATCCTACATACCTTTGGCATTGTCGTTTAGGCCATATAAACGAGAAACGCCTAGAGAAGCTCCATAAAGATGGACTTCTAAGCTCATTTGATTTTGAATCATATGATGCTTGCGAATCTTGTCTACTTGGAAAGATGACAAAGGCGCCTTTCACTAGCCACAGTGAGAGGGCATCTGACTTATTGGGAATCTTACATAGTGATATATGTGGACCCATGAGTACTCAAGCTAGAGGTGGTTACTCATATTTCATTACGTTCATAACGACTTCAGTACGTATGGCTATGTCTACCTAATGAAGCACAAGTTAGAGTCTTTTGAAATGTTCAAGAGATTTCAAAATGAAGTAGAGAACCAACTTGACAAGAACATCAAAGTCCTTCGATCTAATCGAGGAGGCGAGTATTTGAGTCAAGAATTCATTGATCATCTTAGAAGTTGTGGGATAGTCTCACAACTTACCCCTCCTGGAACCCCACAGTGGAATGGTGTTTCTGAGAGGAGGAATCGAACTCTATTAGATATGGTTTGATCTATGATGAGTCAAGCCGATCTTCCGCCATCCTTTTGGGGGCATGCTCTAGAAATTGCCGCGTTCACACTTAACCGTGTTCCGTCTAAGGCAGTTGAGAAGACACCATATGAGATATGGAATGGGAAGAGGCCCATCATGTCTTACCTCAAGGTTTGGGGATGTGAAGTTTACGTTAAGCAACAGCCTAACGATAAACTATCTCCCAAATCCCTCAAGTGTTTATTTGTGGGATACCCCAAGGAAACGAGGGGGTATTATGTCTACTACCCATCTGACAACAAAGTGTTTGTAGTCAGAAGTGGATTGTTTTTAGAAAAGGATTTTGTTTCCAAAAGAAACAGTGGGAGTAAGAGATCTTGAAGAAGTTCAAGATCCACAAGACACTCTAGAGGCGCAGACAAAAACTAGAGAAGAGCCACAAGACGATGTGGAAGCTCCTCTAGTAGCACAAGGACCACGAAGGTCTGATAGAACACGTTCTCAACCTCAAAGATATGGATTTTTGATGACTGAGAACAAGGATGTGTTGCTCATGGAGCGTGGTGAGCCTACCACCTATCAAGAAGCTATCGTGAATCCCAACTCTAAGAAATGGGTTGAAGCCATGAAGGCTGAGATGCAATCCATGTACGACAACAAGGTATGGACCTTGGTTGATCCACCTGAAGGTGTAAAAGCCGTAGGGTGCAAGTGGGTTTTCAAAGAGAAAACCGACATGGATGGCAACGTCAATGTCTTCAAGGCGAGGCTAGTTGCAAAGGGGTTTACTCAACGTCATGGTATTGACTATGACGAAACATTTTCCCCGGTTGCAATGGCCAAGTCCATAAGGATCCTCCTTGCCATAGCCGCATATTATGACTATAAGATATGACAAATGGATTAAGTCAGAGTACATACTTGGATAAGGTACTGAAGCGGTTCAGTATGCAAGATTCCAAGAAGGGATTCATACCGATGAATCATGGTTTAGCTCTGAGCAAGAAACAGCGAGGGCGCATGAGTGGCATCCCTTATGCTTCGGCAATAGGATCCATCATGCATGTCATGCTGTGTACTCGACCTGATGTGTCGTTTGCCCTAAGCATGACGAGCCGGTTCCAACAAGACCCTGGTGATGATCATTGGACCGCTGTCAAGAACATCCTTAAGTACTTGAGAAGAACTAAGGATGAATTCTTGGTATATGGTGGAACTGATGAGGATCTATGTGTAAAAGGTTACACAGACGCCAGTTTCTAAACCGACCAAGATGACTTCAAATCGCAATCTGGATACGTGTTTCTCCTGAACGGTGGCAGCGTGAGTTG
The DNA here is from genome assembly GCA_003254925.1 of Chamaecrista fasciculata. Lineage (NCBI taxonomy): Eukaryota > Viridiplantae > Streptophyta > Magnoliopsida > Fabales > Fabaceae > Chamaecrista > Chamaecrista fasciculata. The sequence continues at coordinate 71,150 of QANZ01006313.1, forward strand.
GAAGAGTTCCAAGCAGAGCACGATTGCTGATTCTACAACAGAGTCTGAGTATATAGCAGCATCAGATGCAGCGAAGGAGGTTGTGTGGATTAGGAAGTTCGTTGCCGAGCTTGGTGTGGTTCTGACCATTGCTGATCCCATAACCTTGTATTGTGACAATAGTGGGGCTATTGCACAAGCCAAGGAGCCCCGGTCCCACCAGAGGACCAAACATATACTTAGGCGTTATCACCTTGTCAGAGAGATGGTTGACAGAGGTGATGTGAAGATATGCAAAGTAGCAGCGAGGATAACGTTGCCGATCCTCTTACGAAGCCTCTTGCGCGGGTCATACATGAATGCTATGTATCGTCGATGGGGATCAAACGCATTGATGAATGTACCTAGTGTAGGAACATTTCGATTAATGATTGTACCTAGAGCAAGTGGGAGTTTGGTGGAGATTGTGCCCTAGGGCCAATCATTTTATGTGTATGTTTTGAATATATTGATTAATTTATAGATTATAAATTATGTTGTTATCATATTATTAGCATGTTTACTATGATAGTGTCCTTGATTAATTATGTGATAATTAATCTAAAATTGTCCCTGGTCAATTGTTCTCTTGGGAGCGAGAATGAACCAAGACCAGCATGACCTCGGTGTATGGAGATACATGCACTAGATGCTTTACGAAAGTCAGGGTGCAATAAGTAAAGGGTTACAAGTTGCTGGACCAACCCGAAGAGTCCTGCATGAGTTTTAGTCATGAGCTAGCCTCTACTGTACTCTTGTCACGATGCCCTTAGACCTGAGGTCTTGACTATTCCGGCGTTGTAGATGTCAAACTTTGGCCTAGTCCAACGTTGCCCGTAGCAGGGTAGCCATACAGGCTAGGTACGGGTTTGGTTGTTTACCGTGCTGAGGAATGTGGTTGACCAAGAGGGGATTTTGTCCCTCATTAAAGATGAGAGATATCTAACTGGCGCCCTCGATGAGTCTGTCCAAGGAATGTGTGGCCACTGGGAAATGGGACTAACTCAGGGAATCGAGAAAGTTGTGGTTTGGATTATGGATGACTTTCCCGTGCCTAATCCATGACCAAGATATCGTGTGACAATAGGGATTATGTCAAGGTGGTACTTAGGTTAAGTCGTTTTGGCGTTAAAGCGATAACTCACGTGTTTTGGGTAGTCGTAATGGCTTTCTAAAGTCCGCTCTCGACTTGTGAGTCATAGAGATGACTTGCTGCCAACTTCACGTGAGGCCTGCTGGGTCACACATGAGCAGGTGATCAGGCTATATTTTACTATATTTTCTTAAGGCATTTTGTGATATTTTATTATACTTATTGAGCTTAATTACATGATTTTGCCTTAGAATATAGTAATTTGGTTATGTGCATAAAGTTATGCAATTTGGGCTAAAATGTGTAATTTTCTCGTGTTTTTATGTTAATATATTTTTATCTATTGAATTTGAGATATTACACGCCCTTGTGAAGTGTTTTCAGGATAGATTTTGAGCAAATACCATAAGGGAAGGACTAAAATGAAAGGAAAAATTGAAATTAGGGCCAAAAGCGCAATTTGCAGCAATGAGTACTGTAACAGTGAATAGTAACCCAGGCACTGTAGCATGGGACCCACAAGTACTGTAGCTATCGGTGCACTGTAGCATGACGCCAGCGATGACGTCATCAGAGTTACTGTAACGTGGGACCCACCAATCACTGTAGCAACGCGTTTTGGGAACTGTAGCAGTTGAAAATTTTCTATAAATAGGCCATTTCGCATGCAGTTTCAAACAATCCTCCAAGTTTCCTTCGTCTTTCTTCTCTGCTTTATTATTTATATATATATATATATATTACATTATATTTTATTGTTAAGGCTCTCATAGGAGAATTATATCCTAGTTGGGATAATATTCTTCCTATGAGTAGCTAATTTTTAGTCTAGAGGAGAATCTTTTAGAGGCTAGAGCTTAGGAGCTTTATTAGGGAAGTTTATGATTTTTCTTTTGTAATTTATTTTAAGAATTTAATTATCTTGTTTGGATTATTATTTTCTTATTTGTTAATTACAATATTCTTATTTAAGAGATTGTGCTTTATTTTATTTCATTATTTATTATTCCACCTTTGGCTGGTTCTATCTTGTTGATCTTACCGCCTAGGATGGTACCTCCTATATGGATGGTTTTATCTCTTATATTTGAGTCACCATTTACTTATGAGGTTATTGAATTAATTATTTAATTTGCTCGGTTGAGGAATTATTTAATTAATTAATATTCTAAGTCTTGAGGTCTCAAGGCTATTATTGGATAATGGTTTGCTAAGATAATAAATTCCATAATTATTTTGTAAGCTAGGAAGGCCGATATTAGATATCTCCGAAGGACAACTTTATTTTATTTTCTCTAATTTTATTTTATTGTTGTTCTTTATTTTATTTTCTTGTTCTTATTTACCATTTCTCACATCTATTTTTACCGCTTTTTTCTGATTTTAAATACTTGCGTAATTAATTATTAATTCTTACAAGAAGTCCCAAAAGTGAATCGACCTAGGTTATGCCGCTATGCTGTATAATTTAGTATTAATTTGATAGTCTTACGACGGGCTCATCAAATTTTGGCGCCGTTGCCGGGGACTCTCTTGTAGAGTTAACAGTTGATTTTGCCAAGTTTTTCAAATCGGGTTTTATTTTTAATTTTTCAAAAAAAAAATTAAAATTAAAAATTAAAAATCATAAAAATATATTTTCAAGTTGTTTAATTATTTTTGAGGTTTTAAGAAAATTTTGTTTGATTAATTGTTCTAATTGTGCTTAATGTATAGACAAAATTTTTCTTCTGATGATCCATACAATTCCTTTGATTCTTTTTCTCCATATGATTCTTACTATAACTCTTATAATGATTTTTCTTCTTCTTCCACTTCCTATAACTCTTCTTCTTATAATAATTATTTTTCTTATAGAGAAGATGGTTATCCAAACCATTATGAAAAAGCTCCATTAATGCAATATCAAATGGCTTCTTATAATGAAATACCGGTCCGAAAAATCAATCAAAGTAAAGAGGACCTTGCCTTAATTAGAAAGCTGACAGAAGATATGGAGAAACTCACATCAGAAATTAATCAGCTTAAGGAGTCCTTCAACCATGAACATCAACCGGTCCGGTATCAAAGGGGTAACCAATATAACAACACCAATAATTTTGGATGGAGTTGTGAACTTAGCTATAGACAAGAGGAAGGTAACAACTATGGTTTCTCACACTATCAGTGGGAATCCCCGAGCCAATTTGAAATGCCAACCCCTTCTAATGTGTCAACTTCAGTCCAACACACATCTTCAACATCTTGTGGTGAATGGCAAGACTCATGGGAGCAAGTAGCTAGTAAAATCGCTCAAACTACACCAAATTACAAGAAAGGCTAAAGAAGTTGTGTGAAGAATATCTAGCTAGGGATGCTGCCATCTCTAGAAAATATCAAAAGGGTCAATCCCTCTCTCAACGTGAAATTTTGGTAGAGAAGCATGAACATAACTATGTCTTACAACCTGCCCTAAGCTTTGATGAACACAAAGTTGAGAAGGATGAGTCATCACCAGAGGAAGATAGTGAAGATGACGGTAACACAATTATTATTGATGATATTCCTTTTGTTACCTCTCCTTCTTTTTCCTGTGATGTAGGTCAGCAATTTATTGATGAAGATCGTACAATGCAAGACAAGACTGAAATGTGTACATCAAATGTTCTTGCACGTGATGAGTCTTATTATATTCCTTTATCTGACCTAGTGGCCCACTTTATATATGATATCGATGATGACTCCGACTATACAGGGATTATTCAATGGGTCGTCATAAGAGAAGTCATAGAACACCAAGAAGACCTAGAGGAAGAAAATGAATTAACCAAGGAAAGTAGCAAGGATGAAGGTGACATTAATATAATTGATGATCTTGTTTCTGTTACCCCTCCTTCTTTTTCTTGTGTTGATACAGGTAAATGGTGTTACGAAAATCAAAGCAACTTGGGAACAGCTGAAGTTTCCAAGGAAATTTTGGTGTTGGAACAAAAAGAAGAAGAAGAAGAATACATTGATCCATCAATTGAGCAAGACAATCACTACACTAAAGAAGATAACTTTTGTTGTCCTTGCAATAATGAGCCTTGTAAATATTGCAAAGAAATTGATGAATGGCTCACTATGGATCAAAGCTTGGAAACAGCTGAAGTTTCGAAGAAAATAGAGGAAGGAGAAAAACCAGGAGAAGAAGAAGAAGAAGAATTTGTGGATCCACCTCTGCACATAATTCAACAACAACTTGAAATAGAGAAGCTTCCTCTCTATATTGATTTTGTTATTTCTTTACATTCTACTCCCACATCGTATTGCATATTTAATTTTATTTCTTTATGTGGTGTAGGTGTGAAGGGAATTATTTTAGAGGAGCACGCTGACCAGAGGTTAGGGAGTATTTTCTGTTCCCTGCAGCGCCGTAGTCTGCTACCCCTCTGGATTTTCAAAGAGAATTTGAAGCCAGATTTAGCTTCAAATTGGTTTCTTCTTTCAACTAATCTCTTATTTATTTATTTGAGCTTATATTTGTGAGATAAGTGTGGGGGAAGAAACAATTCCAGTAGGATTAGTTTAGATTTTATTTTCTATAAATAAATATTTAATATTATAGTTTTTAAATTTTGCATTGTGTTTTTAAATTATTAGTTAGTATGTCTTGGCTGGGGCAAGGTGGTCAAGTTTGAACCACAATCACTAACAGGAGACAGTAGAATTTACTATTTTGTTATTTTATTGTGTGTTATTTTCTGTTTGGTTTGGTTTGATTTTTATTTTTGTGTGTTTTTGTGTGTTTAAACTTCCTTGGTTAAAATTCCATAAAGCCTTGGAGATGAGAGTTGTTTTCACTTTCCCATTTGTTTTTGTCATTGCTATATTGCATCGAGGACAATGCAAATTTTAAGTGTGGGGGAGTGATTACATATGTGTGTAAAATATAATTTTCTCAAATTTTCAAGAATTTTAAAAAATTTTCTTTGGTCCAGAAGAGGGGTTTTCTATCATTTTCTTAGCCCTTTTTACAATATTTTTGGATTGATTAACCCATTATACTCCTAGTTTTGCTTTAAAATAAAGTATTATATTCATGCATTTGAATTAATTGATTTATATCTTTTTCAAATTTTGATAATTGTTTCATTAATGTTTTCTTTTGATTATTGAATAATCTTAGTAGATTTTTTATGTTTAATAATTCTTTTAGATTTTCAATGATCAATATTGAGTGCCTACCCTTGTTGGAAGTTTTGAGCCTTAATTTTTTCTTTCTTATGAGTGATTAATCCTTTAAACTTTCTTTCTCTAGAACTTGTTCTAATTCTTAGTTGAAGCTTTATATGTTTTATTATCTTTAAAATGATAGATACATTCTTTCATTCCCTATTTTATCCCATACACAAACCCATACAGATTCATCCATTGCCACCCCATTTGAGCCTAATTTTCATGAGAACCTATTTTTGTAACTCTTTAAGTTTCTATCCATATCCTTTGAATTACTCTTATGCTTTATTCCTCTTGGGTTGAAATTGCTAGTTATCATATATAAGTAAAGAATAAAAAAAAATAAAAATAAAAATATCTTGAAAATGCTTCAAAATCAAAGAAAAATCAAAAGAAGCAAAAGCAAGAGAAAAAGTCTGCGCAGACAAAAGAAAGAGTCCTGTGCATATGACTCTAAAAGCTTAAATGAGTTGGCAATTTCTTGGTGGTTAAGAGGATGAGAGTTTTAAGGGTAATTAGTTCCTTATGTTATATTGAAACTAAGTTGTTATGAAATTTGTTCTCAACTTTCTTTTATTCCTTCATCCATCTTTCTTCATTTAGCCATTTTCCATCTTTTCAACCATAAAAGTCCTCTTGATTTAAGATATTATTACATTCATAGTGGAGACTTGAGAATTTCTACAAGCTTATGGTAGAAAGTTTTGTTTTAAGGATTTGAGAGAAATATCTGTTGGGAAATCACGGAAGAAAATAAAAAAAAAAAACTTGATTAAATATGCTAACTCTGTGATTCCTTCCAAGATCCACTAATTATGTTTATACCAGGAAAGTAAAGATGTTTACCTATATTTCAATCGGTGACTTATCGTGTTCGCGAATTTGAGAAGTCCACTCCGAGTGTCCTTTCTCTACCGGTGATCCACACGAGCAGTTTGGCAGATGCCTAGGTGCTAGCCTCCTTCACTTCTTCCCAAGTGAATACGGGAACTCTATCTATGATTCTTGAATAATCAAGAACTGTTCTTGATCCTCAAGATTGATTGGGATGTACTAATATTATCAGGTGCAGGTCTAA
>QANZ01006313.1:84667-95697 GCA_003254925.1 Chamaecrista fasciculata
TGTATATGGAAGATCTAAAAGATGCTAATTTTTGGGACACAAATTAGGGTTAATTCGTGAGTCACTTAGGTGACACAATTTAGGACATAGTTAAATGTCTTAGATACAACACGTGGTTCTCACATTTGATGTGTAGGGTCTTAGAGACAGTAGAAAGCTGGACAGAAGCGAGATGAACCTGCGTAAAGGCGATGGAGCAAGGGTTGCTACTATTGCTGTAGGAACATACGAGCTTGTATTGCCCTTGGGCTTATTCATTGTTATTATGTACTTTCTTTAAGTTCAAACAATGTTTCTCTTTCTTATTGGATAAGGAAGTTTTACATGTGTTAACTGTAATGGAAGGTGTTCAATTTATAAAGATGATGTTTTATTTGCTTATGGAGATTTGCATGATAATCATTACATCTTAAAATTAGAACAACAACGTAATAATAAAATTTATAACATTGATACAAAAAGGATTAGGATTAACGAATCTAATCCGACATACCTCTGGCATTGTCGTTTAGGCCATATAAACGAGAAACGCCTAGAGAAGCTCCACAAAGATGGACTTCTGAGCTCGTTTGATTTTGAATCATATGATGCTTGCGAATCTTGTTTACTTGGAAAGATGACAAAGGCTCCCTTCACTGGACACAGTGAAAGGGCGTGCGACTTATTGAGGATCATACATAGTGATGTATGTGGACCAATGAGCATTCAAGCTAGAGGAGGTGACTCTTACTTCATCACGTTCACTGACGACTTCAGTAGGTTTGGCTATGTCTACCTAATGAAGCACAAGTCAGAGTCTTTTGAAACGTTCAAAAGATTTCAAAATGAAGTAGAGAACCAACTTGACAAGAAAATCAAAGTCCTTCGATCCGATCGAGGAGGCGAGTATTTAAGTCAAGAATTTATTGATCATCTTAGAAGTTGTGGAATAGTTTCACAACTTACTCCCCCTAAAACCCCACAGTGGAATGGTGTTTCTGAGAGGAGGAATCGGACATTATTAGATATGGTCCGATCTATGATGAGTCTAACCGATCTTCCGCCTTCCTTCTGGGGGCATGCTCTAGAAACTGCTGCTTTCACACTTAACCGTGTTCCGTCTAAAGCAGTTGAGAAGACTCCATATGAGATATGGAATGGGAAGAAACCCATTATGTCTTATCTCAAGGTTTGGGGATGTGAAGTTTATGTTAAGCAACAGCCTAACGATAAACTGTCTCCCAAATCCCTCAAATGCTTGTTTGTAGGATACCCAAGAAAACAAGGGGATACTATGTTTACTGCCCAACTGACAACAAAGTGTTTGTAGTCAGAAATGGATTCTTCTTAGAGAAGGATCTAGTTTCCAAAAGAAACAGTGGGAGTAAGGTGGATCTTGAAGAAATTCAAAATCCACAAAGCACATCAGAGGCACAGACGGAAACTGAAGAAGTACCACAAGACGTTGTGGAAACTCCTCCAGTAACACAAGGACCACGAAGGTCTGATAGGACACGTTTTCAGCCAGAGAGATATTACGGATTTCTCGTGACTGAAAACAAAGATGTGTTGCTCATGGAGCGTGGTGAACCCACCACCTATCAAGAGGCCATCGTAGATCCCAACTCTGAGAAATGGGTTGAAGCCATGAAGGCTGAAATGCAATCTATGTTCGACAACAAGGTATGGACCTTGGTCGCTCCACCCGAAGGGGTAAAACCCGTAGGGTGCAAGTGGGTTTTCAAAGAGAAAACAGATATGGATGGCAATGTCAGCATCTTCAAGGCGAGGCTAGTTGCGAAGGGATTTACGCAACGTCATGGTATAGACTATGACGAAACGTTTTCGCCCGTTGCAATGGCCAAGTCCATTAGGATCCTCCTTGCCATAGCCGCATATTATGACTATGAGATATGGCAGATGGATGTCAAAACAGCGTTCCTTAACGGAAGGCTGCTCGAGGATGTGTACATGACACAACCTGAGGGGTTTGTATGTCCAGAGGAACCAGAGAAGGTATGCAAGCTTCAGAGATCCATTTATGGATTGAAGCAAGCATCCCGGAGTTGGAATCATCGTTTTGATGAGGTAGTTAAAGAGTTTGGCTTCTCACAAAACGAAGATGAACCTTGTGTTTACAAGAAGGTTAGTGGGAGCACAATTGTGTTCTTGGTGCTATATGTCGATGACATATTGCTCATTGGAAATGATATTCCAACCTTAGAGATTGTGAAATCTTGGTTGGGTAAATCATTTTCAATGAAGGACTTAGGAGAAGCTACCTATATTCTAGGCATCAAGATCTATAGAGATAGATCTCGAAGGCTTCTTGAATTAAGTCAGTATAAATACTTGGATAAGATACTGAAGGGGTTCAGTATGCGAGATTCCAAGAAGTGATTCATAGTGATGAGTCATGGTTTGCCCTGAGCACGACGAGCTGGTACCAACAAGACCTTGGAGAGGATCATTGGACCGCTGTCAAAGACATCCTTTAGTACTTAAGAAGAACTAAGGATGAATTCTTGGTTTATGGTGGAAGTAATGTGTAATTGGTTACACAGGTGCCCGTTTTCCACACCAACCAAGATGTTTTAAATCGCAGTTTGAAAACGTATTTCTCCTGAACGGTAGCATCGTGAGTTGGAAAGGTTCCAAATAGAGCACGATTACTGATTCTACAAACATAAGGTTGGTCGCGTGAAGACGCGAACCGTAAAACTTGTGTCTAAGGTAATTTTGGTGGATACCCTGTGGAGACAGGAAAGACGCCAAATGGGACTGGATCCGCACTGATGTTCCGACAGTGGAATATATATGTATATATATATACTCTCAGACGTTATCTCCATATGATGGTGGATATGAAGGGTAGCATTCGAGAATAAAGTTGCCGATCCTCTTACGAACCCCTGGCACGGGTCTTACATGAACGACATGTAATGTCAATGGAGAATAGACACATTAATGAATGTTTCTAGTGTACGAACAATTTGATTAATGATTGTACCTAGTGCAAGTGGGAGTCTGTTGGAGATTGTGCCCTAGGGCCAATCATTTTATAAATATGTTTTGAACATATTAATTAATTTATGGGGATAAATTAATGGTTATCATATTATTAGCGTGTTTACTATGATAACAATCCTTGATTAATTATATGATAATTAATCTAAAACTGTCCCTGGTCGATCATTCACGTGGGAACGTAAATGAACCAAGACCAGCATGACCTCGGTGTATAGAGATACATGCACTAGATGCTTCTCGAGAGTCATGGTGCGATTATGTAAAGGGTTACAAATTGCTAGACCGACCCGGAGAGTCCTGCATGGGTTTAGTCATAAGCGAGCCTCTCCTGTACACCTGTCACGATAGCCTTAGACCTGAGGTCTTGACTATTCCGGCATTGTAGTTGTCAAACTTTGGCCTAGTCCAACGTTACCCGTAGCAGGGTAGCCATACAGGCTAGGTACGGGTTTGGTTGATTACCAAGCAAAGGGATGTGGTTGACCAAAATGGGATTTTGTCCCTCATTAAGATGAGAGATATTTAACAGGCGCCCTCGATGAGTCTGTCCAAGAAATGCGTGGCCACGCTGGGAATTGGGACTAACTCAGGAAATCGAGAAAGTTGTGGTTTGGATTTTGGATGACATTCCCGTGCCTGATCCATGACCAAAATATCGTGAGACAATAGGAATTATGACAAGGTGGTATTTAGGTTAAATCGTTAAAGTCGTTAAAGCGATAACTCCCGTGTTTTGGGTAGTTGTGATGGCTTGCTAGAGTCCGCTCACAACTTGTGAATCATAAGATGATTTGCTGCCAACTTCACGTGAGGCCTGCTGGGTCACACATGAGCAGGATCAAGATGCTAATTTTTGGGACACGAATTAGGGTTAATTCGTGAGTCACTTAGGTGACACAATTTAGGACATAGTTAAATGTCTTAGGACATTAAATCTTGTCTTAAATAAATATCTATGATTGAGGTTTTAAATTTGTTGGACAAATTTAAATTTAAATTAATTGTTAAATAGTTTTACAATTAAAATATTAGTGAATAAATAAATTAAATAAGTTTCCTAAAAATTAGGGAATTATTGATTTATTAAATTCACTAAAATTGGGAAACATAAGGATGAGGGTGGCGCCTCATTATCTTTATTTTTATTAATAGAAATTGTTTTTATTAATTAAATAAAGATAAGATAAATATCTTTTGGAAAAGATATAGGATTTGAATTAAAAGATATTAAGGTAATTCTTTTATTCAAAATTGTTAGGAATTAGTTATAACTACCTAAGGAGTTTGGGTTGTTATAAAATTCCTCCAAAAACTCCATGAGAATTTCGCCTACCCCCTTTCTTGGGATGGAAGATTTGATCTTGCATTTTAGAGTTTGGGTCTAGGCTAAAGTCGATTTTTATATTTAAATATTAAAGTAATATTTAAATTATAAAATCAAATTCTCATGACTCATTCCAACCAATAGGATTTGAGCAAATTAAGATTTGATCTCAAGATTTGATCTTGGATAGTCAAATTCGAATTGGGCCTTTATTTTTGAATTATAATATTAAGTTTAATATTATAAATCAAAAGATATTTTGAGATATCTAAAAGATATCCAATATCTTAGAGATATCCTAATTGGATTAGGATTCCCTAAAACTAGGAATGAGAACACTATAAATAGAGGCACTAGGCGCCTATCTCAGAGATAATTCACAACACAGATCAATTCTTGGTCAGACCAAGAATTTCGCCTAGAGCACCTATTGAGAGTGAAAAATCGCCTAGTCCTAATATTATGAGAGTGAGTCGATTTTCTTGAAGAAAGAGAATTGGACCTGCACCTGATAATATTAGTACTTCCCAATCAATCTTGATAATCAAGAACACTTCTTGATTATTCAAGAATCATAGATAGAGTTCCCGTATTCACTTGGGAAGAAGTGAAGGAGGCTAGCACCTAGGCATCTGCCAAACTGCTCGTGTGGATCACCGGTAGAGGAAGGACACTCAGTGGACTTCTCAAATTCGCAAACACGATAAGTCACCGATTGAAACTAGGTAAACATCTTTTCTTACTTAGTATAAACATAGTTAGTGGATCCTGGAAGGAATCACAGAGTTAGCTTTTCGTTTTATTCGAGTTTTAGTTTAAAATTTTAATTTTTCCGCTGCGCTCCCTCTGTGATTTCCCAACAGCCACTTGCTATTTCTTAAGGAAGAGAGAAGGGTTTCTAAACCCTACCAAACCTAAATGCCCATCAAGCCCAACTACCATCAAATTGGGCCTCTGTTAATGGGTCTAGTCGTTAGTTACATGGGTCACATATAAGGATTAAAATAATCCAACATTGGCAACCCATAGTTGAGGTTTGGGTAGAAATTCCTTTGCTGATAGTTGCCTTGTTGGTAATTAGTCACAGCATTCACAAATTGATCTCCACCTTCTTGAAGCATTTTACACATATCGGTTGGATGGGCAACAACACCACAAAGTCCACATGGTCGAATCAAAATATTTTGAGGATTTTGAATTGACATGTTCAGCATCAAGCCATCTAAACGTTGATCCATACGCTAACACATTTCTGTAATAGTGTTGAATCTTGCATCAAAAGAAGAATTAATCTCATTAACTCCTCTTATTGATGCTTGATGTCTGTAGTAGCTTTGTGCATTTCAATTGAAGGTTTGGGAGGCTGAAGCCATGATATTAATAAACTCTCTGGCTGTGGCTGGTGTCTCTTTTACAAAATGACCTCCAGCGGCTGCATCAATCATCGTCCTCTCATAGAAAAGCACACCTTCATAGAAGTAAGTCAAGAGATAGCTCTTGAATCCCGTGTTGTGGAAAACTAGCACACAATTTTCTGAACCTCTCCCAATAATCATGAAGAGTTTCACAATCTTTTTGTTTACTTCCCGATATTTCACGGAGGAGGTTTAGGGTTTAGGGTTTCACAATCTTCTGAACCTCTAAATTTAGGTAGCAACTGAATTAGTCCAGATTTCAGCTCCAAAGCTGCTTCCAAAGCAGGTGGAGCAATACACATAGGTGTTTGATTGACTGGTGGAGCATTACATTCTTGCAAGGTGCGTTCAGCAGGCGGTGCAGCGGGTGGTACAGCATTCCCAGCGGCATTTGGTTGTTGTTCCATTTCAGCAGCAGTGTTTGGTGAATCGGTGGGAGAAGTCGAAACATAGTGATGTTGCATTCGCAATTCAGATGTCTTTCTCAATCATCTAGCAGTCCTTTCAATCTCTAGATCAAAGGATTTTTCTTGACCACGAGCAGTCCTGGTCATACAATAGAAGAAATCGAAATCAGATATCACTCCAAAAGCAACAACGCCAAATTTTAGGAGCCGAATCTAACAAAATAGTTCCTATTTCCGGTTTCTGAATTTTATAGTAGTGATAGGGAAATAAGGTCGAATGCACAATGAGAATGATCTGAATCCAATTTCCAGATGTAAACCAGTATCAATATAAATCGATTTGTGGAAGTAATGAAGTGAAGAATCAAGAAAATAAAACAACAAGTTAATAGTGATCAAGAATGCGATTAATGTGAACAGTAAACAAAATGAAGAAATCAGTGATTAAAATGTCTAACAAGGTTAAGCATTGACATGAAGTTAATTGACTGATCATTGACTTATAACTTTGTTAAATCTCAAACTCATTTGGCATGTAGAATACGATTCAACAGTTTCTCGACAAAATATCTAAGATACAGAACGTCATATACCTTAGCTTCTCAAACTTCAGAAAACGTTTCTAGAAATTCAAGAGTTCAGTCATATGAGAAGACCAAATCTAACTCAATCTAGGTCTCAGTGGTTTAGAAGAGTTAGCAATCTCAAATCAGAAATCAAGAACTGAAATAACGTAAATCAAATCTTGAAATCTTACTACTTATTCCAAATTCAGATTATGAATCTAAACTTAGATAGCTGAAATCTCATGAATAAAAACGCAACTAAGAGCTCAACTAGCCACAATCATTCAAGAAATTTAGAATTCATAAACAGAAATGAGATTAAAGTTTAGAATTTAACAAAGCATATCATTAATCTAAAAATAGAGTCTCATAGTCAATTCTTCAATCTAGCAAAACCTAGTTAAACCTAAGGAGCATTTGTGCAGATGTTTTTAACAAAAAAGATGAAGAATCCAAATCTGGATGATGAAGACGAAGAAATTGCTCCTTGCTCTGCTACATCTTTGCTCCAAAGTCTGAGAAATTTTCTATTTGTCCTCTTTTTCTCTCTCTTAAAATATATATATATATGCTTAAATCTTCAATTGCCTTCAATCTTTCACGTGCCTTTCTTCAACAAACTTGACAGCTGGCAGCTTCCTACTGGTTTCAGGTGGTCCCCTCTTTAACCACCAAATAGCTTTAGTTACACAATCAGCTAGCTGAAACAGTAGAGAGAAAATAGGTAAACTCGATATGGGCATAGCCTAACTCAGGCCATAATATGATCAAAAGAAGAGAAGTAGCTGAACAAACGTACAATGTAACAAAATATTTATATCTAACAAAAAAAAGACAAAATGGTCACCAAAAAGGGCTTGTTTAGGCTAGGAAAGTATCCAAAAATTGGCTGCTAACATGGATGATGATAAAGCAGTCAATGAGATAGAAGATTCTTTAGGTGGGATCAATTTTTCGTGTCTACAGGATGATCATTATTTCACTCTACTCAACGAAGTGGATGAGGAGGAGATCATGAAAGTAATTTTTTGAGATGAAACCCTTTTAAGTTCTTGTCCAGATGGTCTTCCTGCAGGCTTTTTTCAAACCTCTTGGGAAGTAGTCAAAGATGACATTGTAATAATGGTTAAAGCTTTCTTTTCTAGGAGTTCGCAAAAACGGATTTGTGCAAAAAATACGACGTTTGCCACTTGCTTTGCCAGTTTGCATCTAGCGAAGCCCTGAAAGACGGCTTACTGGAATGCTAGTTTGCTAGTTATTTGCACTACTTATGATTGGCGAATTTATCTGGCGAAGGCAAGGAGAAAACCACCATAACCTTCGTTTTGATTCTGACTTGATTTCATTTCGCTCTTGACCTTCTTCAACTTTAATCAAGTCTTTGGCTCATCAAAACCTACAATTGCATCAAGAAAAGCATGTAAAAGCTCAAGGGGAAAGATATATATAATTGAACACTCAAAACCCGGGAGAATTACACTAGAAACCGATAAAACGCTCAAAATGCAATTGTCATCTAGATGAAACAATTATCATATCTAGATACCTAAAACACCTAATATAGGTTATAAAACTTTACAAAATGCATCCTAAGGCCTCTAGAATCCATGGTATGAAATTGCTCAATCAACTACCCCACTCTTAAGACTTTGCACTCCTGGGCAAAGGTAAAACTAAAAAGAAACTAAGTATGCAAGAGATACAATCTGTCTACCAAATCCCATAGGGTGACAACATGTATGGACCCAAACTAATGATTAGACTAAATTCAGAAAGCTTAAACCAAATCATTCAATAGAACTCTCAATGATCACACTCAAGTCACAATAGCAAAGTAACAACCGTATGCTTGAAAGAATCATAAATTTCCACTACAAATGCAAAACATGAATGATGAAGAGGACTTAAAGGGTTGTAGTGATGGAAAAAGACTAAAATAGAAGAGAGAATGATGAAAGTAATGACAAAATACAAGAAGAAAGCAAGTACAAACCCCAAAAACTCTAAAAACTAACAAACAAACTAAAAAAGCAAACATTACTCTACTCCTCTACACCAGTGGATCACTAAACAATTTTCACTTACACCTTTATTTTGTTGGGTAACATGCTAGCGTTGCTCTTTAAATCTTCTTTTTATGCACTCAAGGCTTTTCATTTTGCTCCTTTTCTTTCTTTTCCATTATTTTATTTTGTTTCTCAATGATCCCAAACCATGAGGAGCAGAACAATGATGAAACTAACAAAAGAAACTTTAAAAGGAAAACCAACAACAGAAGAAGCAAAAAGGAGACAAGTACTTGCATGAAAGCCTTAAAAATGGCAAGCAAGGGGAAAATGTGAATGGCTTGTGTATGAGTAAAAGGTTTGAATGGAATGCCTCTATCATATCAAACATGAAAATGCACATCAAGCTTCAATTCATAATGCAATCAAGTTCTAGTACAAACTAACCTATTGGACTAAAATGTACTCAGAGAAAAGGAGCAATTCGGGCTCAAAACTTCCAAAGGGCAGGGGACTTGCTTAGCTCATCAATTACAATTGGCTCTTGTTATTACAATTAGAGAAGTAGTTGATGTTCACAATTTTTTTTTTTCAAAATCTCAATTTCATTATAAATATTGTGAGTTTCTCTTCTTGTAAGCGCAATTATGATTTTCAAAGTGCTTTTGCAATTGAAATTGCTAATTTACTTGCAAGTGAAGAGATTGAAATAGGAAGATGAGCAAATCAATTGGGGACATTAAAAAGACCAGCAGATACAAGATGAAGTGCTCATTTTAAATCAATATGCAATCTTCATGCGAATGTTTACTGAAACTATTTCAGTTTTTGAAAGTTTAACTATTGAAGGATCTACTTATTCTCAGTGAGGTGATGCTACTTTTGCTCTTAAATCATTAATATCATTTGATTTTATTTTGGTCAAAGTGAAAATTTGGTCCCACATCTTTCGCTAAGTTTCCAATTTAGTCTTGTATCTTTTTTTGTTGTACTTTTGGTTCCATATCTTTGCGAAAGGTTCCAATTTGGTCCTATATCATTTTTGGTCCCATATCTTTTACTTAGGTAGCATAATTGGTCCCATATCTTTACAAATGAATCAATTGTAATTGATCCTTTTACAAAGATATGAGACCACTCCAGCACCTGACCTAAAGATATAGGACCAATTCTGCAAATTGACCCAAAGATATGGGACCACATCTATAAGAAAAAAAGATATGAAACCAAATTGGAACCTGACCTAAAGATATGAGACAAAAATTGCAACAAAAAAAAGATATAGGACCAAATTCGAAACTGAGCAAAAGATATGGAACCAAATTTGCACTTTGGCCTTTTATTTTTGTTCTCCATTTGATGAAAGAAACAATGGGGATCACATAAACACTTTGTCAAGCTTTGCAACAAAAGTCTCAAGATATTTTAAATGCAATGCATTTAGTATCTTCAACTAAATATTTGATCCAGGAGCTAAGAGATAACGGTTGGGACAATCTTTTAGATAATATTACTTCTTTTTGTGGAAGTCATAATATTCAAATTCCTAACATGAGTGCTTATTTCTCTGGCATAATTCGTTCTCGCCGTCAAAAGGATAATGTAACAGTTGAGCGTCATCATCGAGTGGATTCGTTCTCAAATGTGATTGATTATCAATTAAAGAAATTGAATAATAGATTTAGTAAATAAGCCACATAACTTCTTATTTTGAGTGCAACTTTAGATAATAAAGATGGTTACAAATCATTCAATATTGATAATATATGCAAGCTTGTTGAGAAATTTTATCCTTCTGATTTCTTTGATCAAGAGAAAATTCACTTTAAATATTTGTTGCAACTTTATAAGTTTGATGTAACTTGTCATCCAAAATTGCATAATTTGTCTACTATTGTTGAGTTATGTCAATGATGATGGAGATTGTGCCCTAGGGCCAATCATTTTATTTATGTGTTATTTGAACATATGTAATTTTTGATTAATTTATAGAGATAAATTATGTTGTTATCATATTATTAGCGTGTTTACTATGATAGCGTCCTTGATTAATTATAAGATAATTAATCTAAAACTGTCCCTGGTCGATCATTCACGTGGGAACGTAAATGAACTAAGACCAGCATGACCTCGGTGTATAGAGATACATGCACTAGATGCTTCTCGAGAGCCATGGTGGAATTTTGTAAGGGTTACAAAATTACTGGACCGACCCGGAGAGTCCTGCATGGGTTTAGTCATAAGCGAGCCTCTCCTGTACACCTGTCACGATAGCCTTAGACCTGAGGTCTTGACTATTCCGG
>QANZ01006313.1:96643-127089 GCA_003254925.1 Chamaecrista fasciculata
AATATTATAAATCAAAAGATAATTTGAGATATCTAAAAGATATCCCATATCTTAGAGATATCCTGATTGGATTAGGATTCCCTAAAACTAGGAATGAGAACACTATAAATAGGGCCCCTAGGCGCCTATTTGAAAGAACTCACAACATAGATTAATTCTTGGTCAGACTAAGAATTCGCCTAGAGCATCTATAGAGAGTGAAAAATCGCCAATCCCAAATCAGTCTTGATAATCAAGAACACATCTTGATTATTCAAGAACATAGATATAGTTCCCGGTTTCACTTGGAAAGAAGTGAAGGAGGCTAGCACCTAGGCATCTGCCAAACTGCTCGTGTGGATTACTGGTAGAGGAAGGACACTCTGTGGACTTCTCAAATTCGCGAATACGACAAGTCACCGATCAAAACTAGGTAAACATCTTTCCTAAAACTGGTATAAACATAGTTAGTGGATCCTGGAAGGAATCACAGAGTTGGCTTTTAGGTTTTATTACGTTTTAGTCCAAAATTTTTATTTTCCTTCCGCTGCGCTCCCTCTGTGATTTCCCAACAAATGATTGGTGGAAACTTATTGATAGGTTAATTCTTCTTTTTTTTGAAACTTCCTATTTCAACAGCAACTACAAAACGTGCATTCTCAGCCATGAAAATCATCAAAACAAGGCTTCACAACAAGATGAAAGATGCATTTCTTAAAGATTTTATGACTGTCTACATTGAGAAGGAGATTGCTCAAACATTTACTACAGATGCAATTATTGATGATTTTTATTTTTTGAAACAGCGACGGGCACAACTTAAAAAATAACTGTGAACTTTAATATTATTTTTCTATTTTATGTTTTGATAATATTAATTTTTAGATTTATATTTTCTTTAGTATGTTTTATATTTTTTATTTTGTCCAACTTATACCTTTCATCTTAAAATATAGATAATAAACAGGAAAAAAATATATCCCCCTGCCCCAACCTAAAATCCTGCCTTTGCCACTGTAAGTCACGAACATCCACTACCCAAATTGCTGAAACTATTACTAACTCCACTCTTTTCAGCAAGGACCAACTTGAGTTACTTCAAAAACTCTTTGGTCAATCCTCAAATCCAGCAACTGGACATATAGCTTAATATGGTACTTTTTCTTTTGCCATGGCTATTTATAGACCTCCACATAACTCATGGATAGTTGATTATGGAGATTCAAATCACATGACGGGTAATACTACTCTCTTCTCTAGTCTTGTTCCATGTAAATCATCATTACAAGTCAAGATTGATGATGGCACTACAGTGAAAGTGTCTGGGATTGGCATCGTAAAAATCTCTGATAAGCTCGCTTTCCTTAATGTTCTTCATGTCCCTACATTAGCTTGTAACTTATTGTATATTAGTAAAATCACTATTACAACCATTGTTGCACTAATTTTTAATCTCATGTTCGTCTATTTCAGGACCTGGCATCAGGGAGACGATTAGCAGTGCTAAGGAGCATAATGGTCTTTACCTTCTTGGACCCTCTTCTCCTATAGCTTTTAATAAAATTGTATTGAATGCCACTTGTTCTCCTGACATCATCTTGTGGAATTATATAGTGGGACACCCTAATGTTTTCTACATGCAAAAATTGTATCCTAGTTTATTTCTTAATAAAAATCCTGATTTAATTCAATGTGAAGTTTGTTAACTGTCTAAATACACCATGTCCACATATTCTCTACAATATACAAACACTCACATCCTTTCTCTCTTATTTATAGTGATGTTTGGGGACCTGCCAACACACCTAATATTATGGGTTCAAAAAGATTTGTAACTTTTGTTGATGACCATACTCGTTTAACATGTGTTTTTTAATGAAAGAAAAATATGAAGTTCCCCATATATTTAAAACCTTTTATAAATTCATCCAAACCCAATTTCAAACAAAAATCTTAGTGTTAAGGTCTGACAATGGCAAAGAATATTCTAATTTTACCTTAAATCCTTACTTACCCCTCCACAAAATGGTGTAGCCGAAAGAAAGAATCACCACATCTTTGACGAAACTAAATCCCTATTGTTTACTTGCAATACACCTAAAAATTATTGGGGAGAGGCCATTCTTTCTTATGTTTTCCTCATAAACCGAATATCTTCTAAGATTATTGGTTTCAAAACGCCCTTTGATCAGTTTTTGTTATACTATCCCACTACACAAATTCTCCACTCCTTATCACCAAAAGTTTTAGGTTGCAAGGCCTTTGTCCATACCTATAACCACAACAAACTTGATCCCAAAGCTGTCAAATCTCTATTTCTTGGGTATTCCTCCACGCAAATGGTATAAATGTTACTCATTGACCCTTAAAAAAATTCTTTGCAACCATGGATTCTACCTTTCTTGAAACGAGCGTTATTACTCCAAAACATCCACTCAGGGGGAGAGTATACAGGAATGGAGTGTTTTAGGCAGAATTGGAATCTAAACTGAAATTGAATATGCAAATCAAAAAATTGTACAACCTGATAAAAACATATTTGGAAAGGTCTATATGAGAAAACATGGGATCCAAAGGTGAGAACCATGCTGCTCCAACATTGCAAACCGAAAACCCCATGCCAAGTTTTGAAACGTCTAAAGTCTCGAGTAAGAATGCGGATGAAGACTTAGGTAATGATGTGGATTTGGCTATCTCAATAAGGAAGGAAAAAATAGCTTGTACTCATCACTCAATTGCTAATTTTGTTTGCTATGATAAATTGTCAACCAATTACGGGGCATTTCTCACCAATGTTTCCAGTGAAGTGGTGCCTAGTACCATTGAGGAGACACTTAAACATGAAGAGTGGCAATTAGCAGTAAAGGAGGAAATGGATGTTCTAATCAAGAATAATACATGGGAGCTAACTACATTACATAAAGGGAAGAATCCAGTGGGTTGTTGATGAATATTCACTATTAAATATAACTTTAATGGGAGCGTCAACAGGTACAAAGCTATGTTGATTGCTAAGGGATTCACTCAAAATCATGGTGTTGACTATCAGGAGATTTTTGCACTAGTAGCTAAGTTCAACTCTATTAAAGTCTTCTTTTCATTAGTTGCTAACTTAAATTGGCCTCTTCACCAACTAGATATGAAAAAGGGTAAATTACACAAAAGGGCCCTATGGTTTGGCCCATTTTCAGATAGGGTCCCTGTGGTTTAAAAAGTGTAAAATTGGGGGCATGTGGTTTCCTTCGATAGCAAATAGGGTCCTAAGCGGTTTTTTCCATCCAAATTAACAGAGTTAGCTTAGAATAAATTTCAAGATGGACTTTTTTGTAATTTGAGCGTTTTTTTATTAAAACAAACAAAAAAATGATTGTTTTGCAATTTGAACCAAATCCCTTCACCGTTCTTCCCTTTCCTCCTTCTCTCTTTTTTCTTCACCGCTGAACATTCTCAATCTCCGTCGGGAAATTTATCTCCGACGACCATAATCGAGTGCCGGCCAGTTCCTGGGATAAAGAACCGACAGATTTGAGTTTCACTTCTTCCATCGGTTCCACAAGTGATTTGACAAAGATCAAGAGCACGAGCTTCAAACAACAGAATGTGGTTGAGAGATGCGGGAGGGAAGAGAACAACGAGGAATCAACCATAAAAGCGGCTTCAAATGATGATCTAGCTCGCTTGGTGGTGAACATCGGTGATCCTTCTTCAAATTTGTTCCAATCGACAACGCGATTAGCGATCAAGATTATTGGGTTCCAAATCAATTTACTCATTCGGTTTATAAATTTTCCCACGTGGTTCCTATTTTATTCCTTCATGTTTTACATCGATCCCTTTCGAAAATTAAGGGCTGGCAAGATGGTTATTACATCGATTCCTATTTAGCGAATTGGCCGGCTTCGGATTGTGGTCACTGGAGATAAATTTCCCGACGAAGATTGAGAATGTTCAG
Source organism: Chamaecrista fasciculata (assembly GCA_003254925.1). Lineage (NCBI taxonomy): Eukaryota > Viridiplantae > Streptophyta > Magnoliopsida > Fabales > Fabaceae > Chamaecrista > Chamaecrista fasciculata. The sequence continues at coordinate 100,575 of QANZ01006313.1, forward strand.
CGGCGAAGAAGAAAGAGAGAAGGAGAAAAGGGAAGAACGGTGATGATGGAATTTGGTTCAAATTGCAAAATAGTCCTTTTTTTAGTTTGTTTTAATAAAAAAATGCTCAAATTACAAAAGAATCCATCTTGAAATCCATTCTAACCTAACTCCGTTAATTTGGATGGAAAAAACCACCTCGGACCCTATTTGCTAACAGAGGAAACCACATGCCCCCAATTTGACACTTTTTAAACCACACGTACCCTATCTGAAAATGGGCCAAACCATAAGGCCCTTTTGTGTAATTTACCCTATAAAAAATGCTTTACATGAATGTTCCACCTGGCCTTGACAATAGTGATGGGAAGGTATGCAAGATCCTTAAATCTCTTTATGGCCTTAAACAATCTCCTCGTGCATGGTTTGATAAATTTAGTAATGTTGTAAAAAGATATGGGTACCTTCAAGGTCAAACTGATCATACTGTTTTTTTTATAAAATTGGACAACAATTTTAATTGTGTAAGTAGATAATAACATGAGATTTTGTTGATGAAATAGCCTCACTGAAGATTGGCTTAGCTAAAGAGATTGAGTCTAAAGATCTTGGTAAGCTCAAATACATCTTAGGGATGGAGGTAGCAAGGTCTAAAGAAGGAATAGTTGTTTCACAATACAAATATACCTTGGATTTACTCCAAGAAATAGGGATGCTTGGTTGTAAACTGGAAGAAACACCTATGAAAATTAATTACAAGTCTAGGTTCTCTCAAGAAAGCCCCTTGGTTGACTTAGGAAGATATGAACAATTAGTGGGTAAATTAATTTATCTTTCTCAAACTAGGCCTCACATTAGTTTTCCTGTAAGTGAGATTAGTCAGTTTATGAATTGTCCTATGAAGAACATCAAGGGGCTGCCTACTGGATTTTGAGGTACTTAAAGTCAGCACCCTGAAAGTGAATTTTCTTCAAGAAAAATGACAACATGGGAGTAGAAAAAAAATACAAATGCTAACTGGGTACTGTGTTATGGACCGACGATCCACTTATGGGTATGACACTTTTTGTATGGGGCAATTTGGTTACATGGAGAAGTAAAAAACACTTTGTAGTTGCAAGAAGGATAATTTTGAGCATTATCCCAAGGCATATGTGAAGGTATTTGTATGAAAAGATTACTCACTGAATTTAGAATTCCAATTAATAGTCATATAAAAGTCAAGTGTGATAATTTAGCAACCATTAGCATTGCCAAGCATCTAATGCACCATGACCGAATCAAACATGTCGAGATTGACTGCCACTCGATAAAAAAAATGGGTAAAATGCACTTTGGTACCTTGTGGTTAGGACTGATTCCACTTTGGTACCCTGAAAGACAAAATTTGACTCTCGACTACCCTGAGGTTTGCGTCGTTAGTACTTTGGTACCCTGTGGTTATTTTCCGTCAGGATTTAACAAAAAGTGCTGACATGGCTCAATCTTAGCCGTCGATTTCTACTACATCTTATCTGTTAGTTTCTATTGCAGCTTAAACAATATTTCACTCCTCAACAAGATTTCTTTTGTGTGTTTAGGTCCTTTCCATTTAGTAAAACGGATCAAAACACGAAAAACTAAAAGAATTGAGGGAGTTTTCTACAATTTCATTCCAAGAACTAGAGAGTTATTAAAAAAGAAATTGTAAAAAGATCGTTAGATTTTTGATGAATCAAAATCTTCCCTTTCTCATAAATTTTATCTCAACCAAATCCTTAATTAATCACAAATTGAACTCAAATGTTTGTCATCTTTATCAGATTGGTCCTTGAGACACAAAAAGGAGCTATGTATCTCTATTGTTTGATTTATCTTCCATTTAAGATCAAAAAACTTTTATATTTTTCAAAATAGTCTCAGGGACACATTATAAGAAGTTTGATTTTTTACATTATATGATCATAATTAATTTAATTGTTTTATTAAATATACCAAATGAAATTAAATCAAAAACATACTTGACTAATGGTGTTTAAAATATTATACTTACTAATAAATTTAAGTTAATATTTTGCTAAAATAATTATATTTATTGTAATTTTGTATTTTAAAGATAAAATATTATAGTTAGATCATCATATTTTCCTATCTTACGGAATAACTTGCATGAAAAAATTATAGTTTTATTATAATTTCAGAAAAAATTAATATTTTATTTATTTATTAAATTATTTAGTGAAACTAAATATTTATTATTTAATTTGTAAATTAACTAATGGGAATATTCTTCAAATTATTCAAGTTTACTTACAAATTTTCATTTAAGTAGTTGTATTTGAATATGGGTAGGACTAAATTGCATTTATTTTCCAGATTTAGGATTGATATGTAATTATCTCCTTTTTATATTCTTCAAAATTACATTTTGACCCCAAAAATTTTTGTGATTTTTATTTTAGTCCTCAAATATCATGATCTAGGTACTTTTTTTGTAAATTTTGAAACTATTCGGGGGCATTCTGTAATTTTTGCAAAAATTTTGTAAAGTTTATCTTCTTACCATCGAAACACAGTTTTAGGACTAAATTGTATTTTTTTTACAGATTTAGGACTAATCTATAATTTTATTTTTTACAATATTTTTCAAAATTACATTTTGACCCCAAAATTTTGTTATAATTTTCATTTTAGTCTTCAAATATTATGATCTAGGGATGTTTTTGAAAAATTTGAAACTATTTGGGGGCATTTTGTAATTTTTGCAAAAGTGCTAACAGTTTTCCGTTAAATCTTGACAGAAAATAACCATAGGGTACCAAAGTGCTAACGACGCAAACCTTAGGATAGTCGAGTGTCAAATTTTGTCTTTTATGGTACCAAAGTAGAATCGGTCCTAACCATAAGGTACCAAAGTGCATTTTCTCCAAAAAAAACTTGTATTATTTTATGTCTATAAATCTAAGTCACTCTCCTTCCCAGCTCGAGCTCCAGGTTGCAGACATTCTAACATAAAGCCTTTGTTGAAACAAATTTGAAGAATTAAGTGTCAAGCCTAGATTGATCAATATCCTATTGGCAGCTTGAGGGAGAGTGTTGTTATTGTCAAGTCCATGTTTATTATCTTTGTATTATTTTATATTAGATGAGGATCTTTATACTATTTAATCTTAAGTGAGGAATCAAAGTAAGTGAGAATAAACTATTTATACTATTTTGGAATTAAAATATATCATTATATATTTATTCCTCTTATATATAAAGGGCTTCCTATACAATGAAATAACAACTTTCATTCTCTAATTTCACTATTCACTCTCTGGTTTCATCATAATTACCTCAATTGGTTGAGGTTGATAGTGTTAAACATTCGTTTCTTTCTGAAGCCTCTAGTTTCTATTTCATAATTCATATCCTTGGTTTCTTTTGTCAAAAGTACATTTTGGTTATAAAAATATTTTTTGTTTCACTTTGATCGTCAAACTTTTGTTTTAATTCGTTTTGGTCTCCGAAATCAGTGTGATTTTTTTAGTTATTCAATAAATGAATTGATAAAAAAAAAATATTCATTTTTAATCACAAATTGAAAATAAAATTAGTATTTTCTTTCAAAAAGTTAGAAAATCTATTTCTTTTAATCAACTCACTTATTATATGAGAGAAAAATAGTCTATCCAAGTTAAAAATATCAAAAGAAACGAAATTACAATTTGAACTAACGAAAGAACAAATGTGAAAATTTGAAGACGAAATATAATAAATAATTTTATGGCGGAAAGACCTTTATTTTTCTCTCCGTTTCTATAAAAAAAAAACTAAGTATATTCTGTTTTGGCCAAAAGAAAAAAGTATATTCTGTAATATTGTTTCAGAGGGGCATAATACAAAATTCATCTTTCACATTTGCGTCAGTAAAGTGATTAACATACGTCGACGAACTTAAGAAAGTGTGGCATAAATATACTCTGTAATTAACCAAAACCGTGAGTTACTTTCTTCCCATAAAAAACCTCAAGCAAAACATTCAAGAAGCCTCATACATGAACTTTTCACAAAAACTAGAGACTATTAAGACTCGATACAAATTGCTGTCAGATATATGTAATCTGCTACACGTATGTCTACTATCTTCTATATTCACAATATGATTCATCAAATATATCATAAATTATGACCTATTTCTGTCTTCAACAGGACATCTAAAGTGCTGCTCCAAAGGGAAAACTAAGTTACCCGAGAAACGTCATTCAGTCGAATATCTCCTGAGCTTCAATTATACTATGCTGGCTGAGAAAAGAATGAAATTAATCAAAAGGATGGACACAACTTTCTAATGCAATATATAGAAGAAGAAAGACAATGAATACTAGATAGGATTAAATGTGGAAAGAAAAGATGAAACATCACTATATATATCATCCTTACTGGTCATCTTTCGAGACACGGTAATATTTTTCAGCAAGTTGGCGCTGACCAATTAGCTGAGCGAACCGTTCGTCATGAGTAATTACTATTAGCTGAAAGTTCTCCTGACCTTTCCTGTCCTCCATGATTCTATACACCAAGGTAGAGATAACAAGCAGATCAATAGGAATAGTTAATAGTAGTAGTAATTTATTCTTCTTAACCAGATAACATGATCACACCTAAGGAGAGCTGCAGCCAAACTTTCAGCATTTGGCCCATCTAAGTTTGTTGTCGGTTCATCGAGTGCTAGAATTCCACAGTTGAGGCAAAAGGTCTCAGCTAAAGCCAACCGGATGATAAGGGATGCAAGGACCTGTAATCAAATAAATTACATAACTGTCATAAACAAATTTAGAAAGTATCGCAGTTTTAGTTTACAAAGCAAAATACTAAAAGCGGTAAAGCATTCAACAGTAACTGACCTTCTGACCAGCACTGCATCTTCCTCTCATTTCTAACTCTGCATCACCAGTCTGCATGACAACCTGTATGAAATGCAAAAGAAAAAAAGATAGGTAAATTTTCGATAAGAAAATAGTTAGATTTCTAAGGGATTGAAAGATTTTGAACCTTGTAGCTGTAGGAACGGGTCCCAGCACCCTCCGAATCTGAATGAATACTGATATAGTCAATATCCTGTCCTCTATATGTCTGCTGCCACAGTTCCCTTATTATTTTGTTAATTTCTTCCATTTTCATTGTGTGGAAGCGCATCAATGCTCTGAAAAATGTAGTAGAACATTTATAAACTAGAATTTCTTGATACACACACACACACACACACATATATATATATATATGCATATTTATTTAATTGTGAAAATAAGTGTAGAACATTTATGGAATGGATTCTTAGGAGACCTTTGCCCTAGCTGTTAAACTTAATAGTATATAGAGTCCTCTCCGTAGTTGTGAAACTAGAATCAAAACTACATCAACTTGATTTCAAAAACGCTTTCTTAAATGGAGATTTAGAAGTTTATATGGAGATAACTCCATGTCTAAAGAATACAGCTGAAGATAATCTAGAGTTCTAGATAAAAGGGTCTCTATGGCTTAAAGAAATCACCAAAAACCCAGTTTCTAAAGAGATTTACCAAGGCTATAAGATACTATGGGTATAGTCAACGACAATTAGATCACACTATTCTTTAAAAGATTCCCTAGGAAACAAAATAACTATGCTCACAATTTTCACCAAAAACTAAGGTGAGATTGCAAGACTCAATGATGTCTTAGACCAAGAATCTGCTATTAAAGACTTGGGCCTCTAAGATACTTCCTATAAGAAAATGGATTTTCAAAATGCTCACATGAGCATGGCCTTGCATATAAAGATAAACGAGGACGGTGATAGGTTGTTTGTTTTCTTGTATGTGAATGATCTTATTTTCACATGAAACAATCCAAGAATGTTTGAAGATTTCAGGAAAGCAATGACACGAAAATTTGAAATGACTGATATGGGGCTGATGTCTTACTACAATGGAATTGAGGTGAAGCAAATGGCAGAAGGCATCTTTATATCACAAGAAGGCTAAGCTAGAGAAGTTCTTAAGAAGTTTGGCATTTGATGAATTGCATGCTAATCGAGACTCCAATCAATTTTGGAACAAAGCAATCAAATTTTGAAGAGGGAGAATTGGTGGATGCAACTCTATTCAAAAGTTTGGTTGGAAGTCTAAGGTACTTAATGTGCATAAGACTAGACATTTTCTTTGGTGTTGGTCTTGTGACTCGTCACCAACAACTCACTTGAAGGCAACCAAGAGAATTCTTCGATATATCAAGGCATTTTGGTCTGCACTACTCATCTTCTAATAACTTTAAATGACCGCAAAAGCATAATTGGATTTCTATTTGACATGGGAGAGAAAAAATTCACTTGGAGTTCCTCACAGCAGCTAATTGATCATCTTTCTACATATGAAGCTGAATATGCTTCTGCAAATTCATATGTTTGTCATGCTATTTGACTTAGGAATCTGTTAAATGAACTACACATGCCTCAAGAAGATGCAACGGAAATTTATGTTGACAACACATCTGCCCTAACACTTGTGAAGAATCCACTATTTCATGATCAAAGCAAACACATTGACACTATATATCACTATATAAGAGAATGCATTGCAAGAAAGGAGATTCAAGTGAAGTATGGGAAGCCGCAAGACCAAGTAGCTGACATCCTTACCAATCAAAGAGATTTTGAGAGACTTAGAAGCATGCTAGATGTCACAAAAATCAATTTTAAAGGGGATGTTAGCAATAAACATGTTTTTGGCCCAATACTTAAATAATTATAATAGTTTACATATGGGCTGAAGAGATTTATGCTTTGAGCCTACTTGTATTTAGTCCACAATCTAGAATTATCTAAACAAGTGTAGTTATGTATTAAATGTAGTTAGTTGAAAGTTGCAGTTCTGAGAGTCTAGAACTCTCCATTGAGTCCTATAAATAGAATATGAGTCTTTTTTGTATCAACCCACAAAATTCATATCCACTTACAATTATAAAACCCTTCTCTCCAAATCCTCTTCCACTCAAATATTTTATTCCCCTCACTAACCATCCTCAACTCCACTTACCAAAACAACCCAAACACTAACTAGCTCACCATTGGTTCCAACACACGTATCATAAAAAACAAAATGGACCCTAAAGCCATATGCATTCTTTGGCTGTTTCTCAACCAAAAGGGTTGAAAGAGCACAATACCATGCATTATTTTATTAATCTTCCAAGCGATGGAATGAGTTGACATATCCACCTTACTTCACACCACTCCTTCTCACTCTTTTGAAACTCCCAATCAAACCTAGGGCTTTGAGTATCTTTGTGAATAACTTTGTTGGTATTTAACACATAACTGTCAAGAATCAATCATCAAATTTTGACCCTTGAAATTAGCTTTAGAAATCCCTACAATTTAGGGATATTTATCTTCTGTAATGAATTGTAATTATTTCCTAGGATAGCTATTTTGTTGTTGTATAAATACCTCCGTACCATATCAAACCAAAAACAAAAGCAATCATTCATAATTTTTCTTAATCAGTAACAAATAATCAAAACATGCTAGATGCACATGGTAAATTGAATGTACACATTACTGAAGTTTAACAATCTCACTTATCAAGTGCATTGTAGTATCTATCCAGATCCTTGTTCGCCATATCAGTTGTCTGTAAAGAAATGTTGAGTTGTTACTATGGTGAAAATAGTGTCATAGTAGAAATTATAACTGTAGACAGCACCTTAAGCTGGATTAGCTGATCAAAGTATCTCCTATCTATGTCCTTGTATTGAGCTTGTTTAAGATCAATCTTGCTTTTCGAAATATTGCTCTGGTATACAGACATTGTTCCATGACACCTGTTTAACTGTCTCCAAGGAACACGGACACAGCCAAAAAAGAAACAGAAGCAAGGAGTCAATTTTTTCCCAGAAAGTAAATGTGAATGCACATATAAACAAAAATTTAGTCAGATACAAGTTAAACGAAACTGCCATCAGTAATATGTAGATTTTTTTATGTAAGAAACCTTTCTTGCACAACTTAAAAAGGGATTTCTATGAGTAGCTAACAATTACAATTCAGATCTATTTACACGGCATAATTTATTGCATTTTTTTTGTACAATCATTAAAAATGGAATCCACAATTATGAATAATTCTTTTTGTCAGGAGAAAACACTATATATTGCTTTTTGTGGCACTACAAGAGAGGACTGGTGTGGTACTGTAGGACATGAATGTATAGCAGCTCTTTCTTTGGGTGATAATGGCATAGGCGTTCACAATTTAACCACACCAAAACTCGTCAACATCAATTTAAAATACCAGTTAAAAGTAATGCCCAAAGAAGACTAACTGAGTAACTTTCAAGGCCAATAAATATAGAGGTTCACAATTTAACCACACCAAAACTGTATATATATATATATATAAGATATAAACAAATCCACAATCAAGAAACAAAAGGCAGTGTCAATGCAGTCTGTTTGTCAGCTAGCGTATTACAAACAGTGGCACAGGGAATCTATGGTAAATTGGTATTTATCAAATTTGAACCAAAACATTCTTGTGCCTTTTAATAATACTGATTGTGTCTTGGCATGGAAGAATGATCCAGGGATTTGAGCATACCTCTGACAGAAGCCTCTCCCTGTCATGTGATAGTTTCTGGAGTTCACTTTCAATTGCAGAAACCCCACCAATCTTCAATATTCTTTCTTCTATTGTTTCAATTTCAAGTGCAAGCTCATCTACTTCAGCCTTTGTTTTCCTGTAATTCAAGTTGTCTTCAATATTTCTTTTTAATTGATCTTGATTTCGCATCAAATCTTTACTTTTGTTTAGTTCTGATAAAATTTCCTTCTTCATGCTATCACAATTTTGAAGTTGAGATTCAGATAGGGATTTCTTTTCCTGAAGTTCCTTCAACTTGTCACCTTTCCTTAAATCATTGTACCTGGCCAGGAAAAAAAAAATCTAGTGGAATCATGAAACTTGAAATATTTTATATCAAAATCTCATTTTGATTAAGCTTACTCTTTAATCTTGGAATTCATTCTAAATAGTGCTTCAGCTTCTTGCTGGTAACTTCTCTTTTGTTCAACTAGATCCTCGTACTCAAGGGCAAGTCTAATTTTCAGTTCATTATGCTCAGCGAGTAGTTTATCTTTTTCTTTGGACAGAGGTCCAAGGGCTTCCAACAAATGCTGAAAATACCACAATAATAAGTGAATAATGCATTTGAACTATTTTATTGAAAGAAAAGGAGAAAGAAATATATAAATTAGCGTTTTAGAAGATTAGCTACAAAAATACCTGTTAAAACGGTGATGAAATTAGGATTATTGAACTAGAGAACAAGGTTCTTGAATCAGAAAACAGCGAAGAGAGAAAACAGAGAGGAAGAGAGATGAGAGGAAGAGAGAAACATAGAGTCAAAGATACAATTGAGAGAATGAAATTCTGAATTTTCATTCTAACAAAAACTATGCTGAGAGGCATAGGCTCAGGTATTTAAATAGAGATACCTGATAGTACTATTATTAACTAAAATAACAAACACTACTACAACAGAAAAACAACAATAACAATTATAACATTATGCCTAAACAGAAAAATACGAAGCATAAATCAGAAAATTAGTACCAGATTTAACAGTACCAATGACCATGCTTATAAATTTCAATGGAAGCAGAGTTTTGAAGAGTAGAGTGCATCTAGAATTTCTTCTGTGGATAACCACAAAAAGACACAATACAAATACACCTAAAAAAATGGTTACAAAAAGACCAAAATAGTTTAGTCAACCAGCTAAGTCAATGGTATCCCAAGGTCCTTTAAGTCTCCTATCAATTGGTATCAGAACCTGGTTGTCGATGGCACGAAGGGCTATATGCAGAGCGTTTTGACCTAGGAAGGGTTATAGCCAATAGAAGGCCAAGTGAAGTGTAACAAAATGTAGCCGTTAGGACGTCAGCTTTCCACGGCAGTGCTATGATGGGGACTTGGGTAGTATGGGATGTCTACGTCCCACATAAAGTGGATTGAGTGCTCGGTTGAGTACTTAATTGCCTTGGTTCTCCTCCTTCAGCAGCTAGCTTGAGGGAGGGTTCCCCAAGATCCTTTGGGTCTCTATCAGGTACAAAATGACTATGTTATTTTGATTGATAGGTACAAGGGTATTTATACAAGAAAAAAAATCCTATAGTACGAATAAAAACAATTACAAAAAATTGAACGTCCCTAATTTTTGGGAATTGACTAGAAACCTAAATTCTAACAACTAATTTTGAGGTTCAAAGATTGATGATTGATTCTTAATAGTTAACAAACAACTCAATTTATTTAAACCACTATGCATAAGCATATATAAATCAAACAAATAAGCAACCTTCTCATGAAGATCAACTTGAGTCTTTTCATCATTCAAGCGTTCTAATTCTTCTTCTACTCTTTTAACATCTTGCAATGTGTTAGCTGCTTTCACTTTCTCCTCCCTCATAGTGTGCCACCTTATTTGAATATTAGATAGATCGTTCTCCATGTACCTCTGTTCTTCCCTCAGCTTCTCCAATTCATTATGCAAAGTGTCCCTTGTTATCCAAATATGGAAAAAAGTGATTTGTTGTAAGAAAAAAGAAAACAAGTAAAACAAATAAGATTTAGATGCCCCTTTAAATTGAAGAAGATAATTTAAATAAAAAAAGAACGTATCATTATTAGATTGAACAGGTAGTTAAAAGCGGTAAATAACTAATTTATTTATTATTCAGAATTTACTTTGTGCCCTGCAGTGTGTTCAGCTCTAACTGAATTTCTTCTAGGGTCTTCACACCTTGTCCACGAAAGTCAAGCTTATACTCTAAATCCTCAACTTGCTTTTGCAAAGCTAGAATTTCTTGGAAGAGCCGATCAGCAGACTCAATAGGTTGCACCAAGGTCTCAACCGAATCCTTATCAGCCTTTATTTGTGCTAGAACACCTAAAACCTGAAGAAGAACAAGAAGAAGAAACTTCATTAGAAAGGTGATAGAACTGACAACACTTTAGTATTAATAAACATAAACAGTATAGGTGCCTTAGAAAACTAGGGACAACATTACAGAGATAGACCAGAAAACAGGAAGATAAACCTAAAGAAAATACAACCCTTTTGTATTATTGTACACCTCTATATTGAGTTAACAAATACCCTTTTTTCTAAAAAAATAAAAAATAATTGTGTATTAATTATTTAGTCGTTGAAAGATGACAAGTCTCTATATTTAGTCTCAGAAAAATAAAATTACAAAATTTAGTCCCCTAAATATGCAACTACAACTATTTGGTCCCTCTAATAAAAACACTTACTGAGATTTAACAACAAATCTGACTTTTCCACACGGGCTGGAAAAATGCCATCCTAACAATTTTTACGGCCAAATCAAATTTTTCATTTAAACTCGATTAATATCTTTAACAGAGAGATTAAATTGATTTTAATTATATTTTTGGAGGATTAATTTTCTAATTTCATATTTTGAAAACTAAATTAAGAAACTTGTTATCTTTTTTGATTAAATATTATTTTACTCAAAAAAAATAATTATCGATACAAAAATCAATGCCACTTTGTTATTTGTGCTATCTCTCCCATATTAAGATTGATAAATGCTTTGCATTTAGCTGTAGCATGCAACAGGCCAAAAAAAGAAACAAAAAGCTGTAGCATGCAGCACAGGAAAAAAAAACAGGTTAATAATAATAATAATTACGTCATCAAGCCCCTGAGATTTTTGATAAAGCTCTTCATTTAGCTGCTGAAGTTCCTTTTCTTCATTAGGGATCGTCTCCTTGCAAAGTTTGACATATTCTTCATAAACCATACGAAGCTTGTCCAGCTGCTGATAGTGAGAGTCTGCGTCCGAGGACACCACAGAAAGAACTTTCATTTGCTCAGCTGAACTAGCAGCTTTAACTCTTTGCTGTCATTACCCCCAAAAAAGAAAATAAAAGAAGCCAATTAGAAAATGCATGATGCGTTTTCTCTAAGACAGCAGAATATATGAAAGTATGATTATAAAGGCCAAAAACCTTCTTCACAAAATCATCTTCTTCTTCAGGAGAGAAAGGTCGCTCACAGCAGGGACAAATGTGATGAGCTCGGGCAACTCTCTCAAAAGGATCAAACATTTGGCGCATACCATCAGCAATGTTGTATTTGCTGCAGAAAATCACCAAAATACGTATTGTTATATTTGAGACTAGTGCAACATTTTGATCTGCTAATGAGGATGATTTCACAAATGAGGTCTATAAATAAATTTGACCTCTTCTGAACATCTCTTTTCTCCTTGGCAGACTCTAAAAATTTCAGATAGGAATCAACCCCAGAAGATTGCTGATCCAATGAGAGAAGATTTGATTCAATAAATCTCTTCCTTGCTGCAAGAAGATGATTTAAATTTAGTAATTCTTAATAATGGAAGGAAAAACACACCCACACAAAAGGCTGCAGGACAAAGAAGACATAACAAAGAATAGATGAAGTCAATTGACCACCATTGACTAATCTAGAGACACACAATAAAACTGATAAATCATCTAATGCTAATGATCTGGAAGTGATAGTCCCCTAAAAAATCTGTTTGTGGATCCCACAAAGAGGACAAAAAGATAACCCTCACCAAAGATGTAGCAAAAAGGATGACTGATTGAACATTTTAGCATTCTGTTCTATTCAAAGACACACCACAAACTAGCAAAGATTGCACAATGCAAAGAACTTTTGGCTCCTCCAGTGTCAAATTAATATTTGCATGCCCGTTAGAACATGCCAAGCCACTAGTTATTATATACGGCTTTGGAGCCTTTTGGTAATTGATCTCCCAAAATCACATGTAATTTCTTCAATATTATAATATATATATATAAACAACTGTTGATTTTTGGAGAATAATATTCATAATATTATTGATCATAAACAAAAAGGTTTACAATGCTTAAATAAGAGAAAATATTCCTAATCAAGTTAGTAATCCTAATCTAATATTTGATAAGATAATGATAATACAAATCTGATTCTAATAAGATATTTTTAATCTTAAAAGATAATGATAAAATAAGAAATAAAATAATTCTAGATAATCCTATATTTCTCAACACTCCCCCTCAAGCTGAGAATAGGAATTTTCCATTCGCAGCTTGGGTCTTGATTGAAATTTGTGCTTCCTTAAACATTGTTGTCGTTGGAAGAATATAATGGCAATGAAGGCCAAAGGTTAATTCGTCAATGAAGGACGTATGAATATAATGGCAATGAAGGTCGTAGGTTAAATCGTCAATGAAGGACGTATGAATAACAGTTGTCAATTAAGGACAAAAAAGATAATGGTAATAGTTGTCAATTAAGAACAAAAGTAACTTGAGTTCTTGTTGGAGTCTCAGGGGCTCTCTTTCTCTAGAGCTTGTACTCCTCTTGGAACTCTTGGAACCGCAGGGGCCATTAAATAGTGATGACTAGTGTTCCTTTTTCGAGTCTGAGGGGCTCTCTTCACTAGAGCTTGTACTCCTTTGAGAACCTCAGAGGCCATTAAAATAGTGGTTGTCAATTGAGGACGATGCTTGAAATCGGCGATTAAGGCCAGAACGCAGAAGGACGAAACTGGAAGGAAACCAAATGCTGAAACTGGAACCATTGAAAGTCACAGCAAGCAAAAAGAAAGCTCTCAAGCTCAACGTACAGCAAGAAGCATTAAACAACGAAATCCACCTCGAGCATCTGAAACCTTCGGGTTCTGTTCGGAAATGGCCGGAAATTGCCATTCGACGGCGACGCAGTGAACCGGTGAACGGTGTGGTGTCCCACGCGCCTGTGTGTGAGAACTTGCGAAAATATTCAATCGGCGCGTGAGACGCACACGCATCTCCGGTCGACGCCAGACTTTGGGGAACCGCCGATCTGACCCCCTGAATCTTCCTAGGCCGGCGGTGACAATCAAAGACCATCAAAATAGTGGGCTCACAAAGATGAAGAAAGTTGGATACAACAAAATGAAACGAAAAACTGACTGAGGAAGAAAGGGTGGAATGGAAGGTGGAGAAAATTTATCCAGGGTCAAAATCCTCTGATACCATGTTGATTTTTGGAGAATAATATTCGTAATATTATTGATCATAAACAAAAAGGTTTACAATGCTTAAATAAAAAAATATTCCTAAATCATTTTTATGAACCTTGAATTCTGTATATTTTAAATTTAGAGTTATTTTTTATATTATAAATTATTATAAATAAATCACTTTAATGGGATCAATTTTGTACAAATTGATTAATATTTTTTGTAATTTTAAAATTTAAAATAATATTTACATATGGGTTACGGCATATGAAGCCATTAGCAGGCTATGGCACAAGTGTGCAGATTGGGCCCTTAAATTTATTTTTGAAGTTTCTTACAATTGCGTTTGGTATATTCCCTTCCATCTAGCAAAAAACTCACCATGATTAATGGTTCCTACGATTCGTTCTTTATTACCACTAGCACTATCATCTAGGCGATTGATCTCTCCACAACCTACAAGAGCACTGACATAATGGGCTGCGGCTATACACTTTGTATGAAGTACTCAAGAGAAAACTTCCTAAAGAGATTATGAGATTATGTGGTAGCAAAGGTATTATAAATACCCTTTGTCTTGTTATGCTATGCATCAGAGAATTATGAGATTTGTTATCTTTTCCAAGTGTTCAGATTCTTCACTTGTGGTTTCTTATCTCTCTTTTGAATTTGAAGAGATATTCTCTAGATCCTAGAGACTATTTCTCTTCATGAGCCTTCTTGAATCTCAATAATTAGTAGTGAAAGCTTTACATATATTGTCATAGGGACTTGGGTAATATGGGATGCCGAAATCCCACCTCGAGTAGGATGGGATACTCGGTGGAGTTCTTAAGTGGCTAGGTTCTCCCCCATCAAATAGCTAGCTTTTGAGGGAGGATTCCCCAAGGTCACTTGGGCCTATATCATTTGGTATTAGAGGTTTGTTGTCGACGGCACGGAGAGGGCTGTGACCAGTAGAAGGCCAAGTGAATTATGATAGAGTGAAGTGTCGTAGAGTGTAGCCGTTCGGGACGTTGGCTATGATTGGGATACTCAGTGGAATACTTAAGTACCTTGGTTATCTCCCTTCAATAGCTAGCTTTTGAGAGAGGGCTCCCCAAGGTCATTTGGGTCTCTATCATATTGTAAGTGCGAAATATTCCCTTTTGTTAAAAATGAATTCATAAATAAGATTCTTGAACCAGAGAACAAGGTTCTTGATTCAGAGAACAAGAGATAGAAAATAGAGTGAGAGAGAGTAAGAGAGACTAACAGTTTTAGAGAGAGAGAGAAAATGAGAATGAAATCCTAGACCTTTCATACATATAAAAAAAATGGTGGGAGGCACAAGCTTAGGTATTTATAGAGATACTTGATAGTACAGAAAAGCCAAGAAAGAGGTATGCTCCAAGAAAGCCAAAGCAAAAACCTTTCTTCCATTACGCTATAGCAAAGCTTCCAAAACTTCCAACAAAGGTTGGTCCAGTTGGTACAGATTGAAATTGTACCCACAACGGCAGAAGTTGAGTTCCACAACTAATGTGAGAGCTTCGTTGGTAGGTAATATATAAGTACCTCTATAAGTCTCTAAGAGGTAAGACCTATGTTGGTGAGCCCTCAATATCGAGCTCACCTAAACGTTTCTGTCACCATAAGGAGGGGAAAAAAGTCCAAATATCCAAAATACAAATCTATATTTGTTTCACCTACTTCAAGCTACAAAAAACCTCCCATTGAAATCCTAGACAGAAATTATAAGAGAATGCTAGGCCCCTTCCTGACATTGCAGTGCCCCACAACCTAGAAATACTCATTGCCCCATATAAAGTAATGTAAGGTGATTCAATGAATGAATTTGTGTATGTTTTACTCACAAAAAGAAATATCTATATATACAAGAGAGAATTCTAAGTTAGGGAACTTAATCCCTTGATAATAGCTATTCTAATCCCTAAGATCATGTTTGTCTAATCTCTAGGATTAAGCAAAAGACAAACTATACAAGTAATTACATAATCCCAAAGATTAAGCTATACAATTCATAACACCCTATAAAGGAACAACCAAGCTAAGGGCCAACATTGGAGTGCCCCACAACCAACCATTTTCAGCTATCACGATTGCAATATAATGAATTAGAGGAATAATTTTTGTAAATTATCTACAAAGTGGAAATAAAAGAACAAACGTTATATGCAACAGTAAAGAAAGAAATTCAGCCATTCTCCATATGAAGGAAAATTTTTGTTTTTAAGATTCCTATAAGATAAGGCCCAATCAATTTATTCTCTTAAAACCTACATCTTTGAGGGATAGAAGAGAGACATACATTCCATATCCTTGCGATTCTTAGATAGGTTGCTATCAATTTCTTGTATTTTCATCTGCAACATATTAACTTCCTTCTCAGCTTCACGGTACTTTGAATTTAAATCATCAAATTCAACTCCAACAGTCCTGCAACAAAGAATGTATCGTTGAAATAGAATCCACAAGCTACTATAAAAACACCATTCACACAAAACGTCTCATTTTCAATCCCGTAGGGGAAGGTGAAAATGGTGTACTGCTTCAAGGATGTAATATTTCACATCTTGTTAAAATACTGTCAATAAAAAATGTAATGAATAAAAAGATTAAAAAATCATTAATACATAAAAATATGATAAAATACAACAAATAGTGGTTACAAAATAGATCAATTTGTCAGTTGACAGCTCTATTATAGACCTATACATTATAAAAAGATATGGTTATCATTTTTTTTTTGGTTGGAGCTCGAGGGGAACACATAAAAAAAGGCTTGATTTAGGAGCTTATATATAGTATAAGCAACCATGTTCAGTTAAAATAAGATTACAAACACACAAATCTTTGGAAGTTGTTAGTGCTTCCCAACAAATCTTTCACCCTTTCTTTCTGTAAAAACTCTCTAAAAGGGAAAAAAGAATTTGACCAACCTTAATGCTTGAGTAATTTCCTTTTTCAAGTCCTTATCTGGAGGTACCCTCCCTTTTAGCACCCTTCTTACTTTATCCTTTAGATCATCTATTCTGGAAAGAACCCAAAAGATAGCCGTTAACTTACAAAAAGAAAATCTTAGTAACAAGTAGCCGAAAGTCAAGAAGATGGAAATGGATATCAACTTACATCTTTCTGTGTTTTTTCTTCTGGTTTTCCAACTCTGCCTTTTTCAGAGAGAGTTTCACTCTGTCCTCTGAATCAGAAGCCATGATATCCTTCTCACGGTTGACAGCCTTAATTTTTTGTTCTATGCTATATAGTTCACTCTGCTTTTGACGTATGTTTGCTTCAAATTCTCTTTCAGCAAGTTGCTTTGTTTTCCTTTCAACCTCTATCCGCTACAAGCATTACTAGACGACATGTTAATCTAGCTAACTAAAGTCTTAAATTATGATTGTCAACACCTAAAACCATAAAGTAGAGAACCCCTCACCAAATTTCTTTCTCTTTCATCAATACGAGAAAGGTCTACATTAGAAATTTGATGTTCAAATGAATCACGTTCATGTTCCTTCTCTTCAATGCGTTTTGAAATGCCACTCTGCAAGCATAGCACCAAAAACATTAACATCCTACAAGATACAAGATAGACATTTGACAAGAATTACATCCATTTAAACACAAACCTTGATCTCCAATTTAGCTTGCCTTTGAGCATCAGTATTTTTCCAACGGTCATTTGCAATCATGTATTGATCCCACACAGTTTTAAGCTCAATTTCATTTGTTTTCTGCACACACACACACACATATATAGTTTTCTTGTTAAATGCTGAAAGCAATTGGGAAAATAATGACAATAATAAAGTTACCTTTTTATCTTGCAAATCCTTTTCAAGATCCATCAACCTTGATTTTATACGATTTGTGAAGTTTAAAGCATTTTCATCACTCAAGGGGGACGTTGGGAGAGAACCCAAATTATGCTTTGCAAAAATATTTTGAATGGAAGAATCACGTTCAATCTTTAAAGACATGTGAGCCTGCAGTTCAAAGTAGATATAGAATTAAAAATACATTCAAAACAACTAGATGGTACGGGCACCAACTTGTGTATCAGATCACTTACTTCTGCTTCATTTTGCAGCTTGCTAATCTCCCAGATAGAATTAGTGATTGCCTGCTTAAGGAATGAACTTTTAGTGTCAATATCATTCATCTCTCTATCCAACTTGCCTATTTTTGTTTCTAAAACTGCAATTCTTTCTTCAAATTTGGTCTTCCATTCCATCAACTCTTCATCAGTGTCTGATCAATACAAGAAGCAAACAAAAGTATGATGAACTCTAAAATATATTATAAAGACCAGATTTTGGTAACCTAAAAAAATTGGATTTTATTTTTATGTACAACAAACTTGATTAAAAGAGAAAGGTACAAAAATTACAAAACATGACAAGAGGTCCTCCAGAAAGAAGACAAAATACAAAAGCAAAAAAATAAATTAACAATGCTTTTCGATCCCGGTGGAGATCCACAAGGAAGACTCATCCAAAGTAATCATTAGAAGAAAACAATTAAGATGACAAAAAGGTAATCCTCCCCAAAAGAAGATAAGTTGGGAAGAAGTTAATATTGAAAAGGACTAAACATATATAAAGTTTTTTATATATTTGCTATAAGGTTCCCAATATAAATAGGACACATGGAAAATTTTGTTTCAATGACCAATCACGGTAGAGAGAAAACGCAAGAGACAACCTCTTCTATAACCAATTAAAAAAGAGAGTGAATGTAAGTAAAGGTTGTGATTGGAGGAATTTTATAGCAAACATATAAAGAACTTTAAATAAGTTTTTTTATATTAGAAATTCTAGCACTGAAGTCCATCCAAAGACACCACACGCTTACAAATACCACACATTTGCAGAGAATCTTGCGCTATTCTCCCTCTCAAAGCTTATAAACTTAATTGAAAGAAAGCCACCTAGATGAAAAGGATAAACCCAGGATTCATAAAAGAAAATTCCAAATAGTCTATTACATATACTTCTCACCACCCTTAGGACTGTCTCTGAGCCTCTAAAGCACACCAGGCACACATCAGGTGATGAAGCCTTGTTAGGTATGCAAGTCAGAAGCAACTCATTTGTATAGCTCTACAGCTCTACTGATTACCAGTACCCCTATTCAAACAAAAGCCTCTTCACCTTACAAGGCGCTCAAGCTTTCCAAAAGGATCCAGACAAAGGAAAAGTCACAGTGTTTGATCTCAAATCAAATAGTAGATAAAAAAGAGAAAACGTAGGAACCTAAAGAATTTAAACTCACAATCCTCTTCCAAAGCGTAAAAGAGGCATTATTTGGACTTTGTTGAAAATATATTTCATTGAATAAGTTAAGATGATAATACAATGAAGATTGCATATAAATACACAAAGAAAGCACCTACTACATTCAATACTCAACTACTCAACCACCTACTTAATATAAGAACCAAATACTGACCAACAAACTTAATAAATAAAGATTGACATATTCATGTTTCTCAACAGACTTCAAATCAGATATGCAAAAAAAGAAGAGAAATAATAATAACCCAAAAATCTAAACTCAAAATCATTTTTTTCTGACATGGAAGAGTTACAGAAAGAAACAAGTAAAAGAGAAACATCATCAGCAACATTAAGATTCTTAGCACAAAAATATTAACTCGATGATGAAACTAGAAAAAAAAAAAATTAATACTGAGTCAAACAAAGAATGAATGCAAACAATTGATATGTCACATCTACTGTGATTAACAGACCTTCATTCTCCTCAACAAGCACTGCATACTGTTTTTGTTGTTCCTTGAACAAAGTGCTTCGTTGAGCAGTTTTAGTTGATATCTGATCCTGCAACTTCCGCAAATCTTTCAATGTTGATTCCGCATGATGAATTTGATCATCCAATTTTTGAATACTTGCTTCCAGTTCTTGTATCTGACATTTTAGAGATTCTGTTTTCTCTTGATCCTGTACAATGCTTTCCCGGAGCTATAAGAAAATTAAATTATATAATTAGTTTCCTTTCTAACTTGTTACAATATAGTGTTTCTTATCATAGGTGTACTTTGGAAAAAAAAAAATCAAACTTCTAATGAATTCTATTATGGAATCTCTGTTCAAACGAATCGAGTACCAAGAAAAAAAAACAACAGCAGCAGCACACAAAAAAATAAGCACATTAAAAAGCGCTAAAAAGGACAAGCTATATCTGAAAGTTTTTGCTGATTAATTCTATAGATGATTTATAAAAGCGGGAGGATTAGAGGTATCAATAAAAAATTTCCTAAAGTTCAAGTTCATGAATTACTAGTTTGGCCCAAGAAAAGGTTTATGAATTACTATAATAGAGAGTGGAGTCAGAAAATGGGAAAAACTATTTTCAAATTTTATCCTTAGATTTGTCCAAATTTGAGAAAAGGGAAGTAACCTTATATGCAGCATCTTTTAGAGTCTGAAGATTTTCAAGCTTCAGCTTGTAAGTCTTTATCTCTTGAGCCTGTTCCTTATGAAGCTTCTTTATAACCTCTAATGCCTTTGTATATCTGCTCAGTACAATGCAAAAAGAAGTGAATGTTATCATGTTGAAAAGCAAATAAAAAATGCAAAAAGAGAACCATTTCCAGATTGGCATGATGCATAAAGCATCTAGCCTAAGCATTGTCAAAATTAACTACTTGTATTGGCAAAGATTTGAAGCCCGAAACAAATTACTTTCGCAAGACAATACAGAAATGTAATAAGTTTAGGTTGCCTCAATAAAAGAAGGGGATATAATGATATTAAACTTTAGATTGGACCCTCCATATTTTGTGTACCTTCCAAAATTGTATCCCTCCCTGGTTCTAAATAAAAATCTGCATGATTTCCTTTGTTCTCATTGAATTTTAGCTAAACAATGCAAATCTTCTTATCCCCGAAACACTTATCAATCTTTCACCTCTTCTAACAAAATTCAGTGATATTTGAGGACCCTCTATAGCTAACAACATTTACAAGGCTCAATGGTTCTTTAGCTTTATTGATCATCACACAAGAATTACTTGGATTTTCTTTTTAAAAAGAAAAGTCAAAAGTTGCCATAACTTTCAAAATTTTTCACTCCACTTTAATTAAAATATTAAGAATTGATAATGGTAGGGAAATTATCAACATATCTTTGAGCAATTATTCACTTGAAAATCGGATCTTTCGTCAAAGCTCTTGTGTTGAAACACCTCAACAGACTGACATAGCTAATAGAAAAAATCAACATCTTGAAACAAGAAGAGCTCTACTTCTTATCCACAATCTTCCTCATAGATACTAGGGGATAGTTGTGGTCACAGCTGCATATCTTGAAAATAGATTATGCTCCCGTCTACTTAATTATTCTACTCCCTACCAAGTGTTTACTAAACAGTTTCCCCAATCTAAAAGTCTTTGGGTCTACTGCATATGTTAATATCTCTTCAGATCAGCATAGTAAACTTGACCCCAAAGCTCTCATATGCATGTTTTTCGGTTACTCTAATCAAAAGAGGTTAATGTCCTGCTACCAGTCGAGTTTACACAACAATGGATGTTTTGTTTTTGGCAAACACAACAATGGATATTAGTATAATACTTGTCTTTTTGTTAAAACAAAAGTTTAAGTGGGAGCAAGCCCCGATATCCCACTAGGGTAAAGGAATACCTCTCGACCTCTTTGAGGATTTGCAAGAGGAATTTACATATCACCCACCAAATAAGGCCCTAACATCTTTCACAAGATTCGAACCCTCGCCCTTGTGGGGTAAGAGCTCCAACCTTAACTAACTGTGCAACTCCTTATTGGCATTAGTATGTTACTTTTGTAGAGAACTCTCCTTAATATTGCAGAAGAGGCAGCTAGGTTCATATCGGTCAAACTGAGCTAAATAAGAGGCAGCTACAAATTCCCGAAAATAACCGCAAATTTAGCAGAAGGAAAGCCTTCCAGCACGTTATTAATAAGATATCTTCATATGTCAAACTTCACATAATTTACTGCAATTTTAAAAGATTAATAGCAGGACAGAGTTCAAGGTTTCTTCGAGAAGAGGATACCGAGTAGCAGAAAAGATATCATCAAACTTCTTCTTTAATGTGGAAGGATCCTGTAGTGGCCAATTGGCTTCATCTTGATGAACAAATATAACATTTTCTAAAATGGCCTTTGAAACACCCATCAGTGCAGTAATTTCTCGATCCATGTCAGCACATCTATAGCTAAGGCAGACTTTCTGCAGTGCAAAACAAACAACGCAAGTGGACTCATTAACAAAAAGTATTCACATGATGTGCAAGCCATATTTCAAATAATACCTTAAGTTTTTCCTCATAGTTTGGCAATTTTTATCATCATATTGAAAAAATTAAGAATCATATATCAAATAAATTTAAACTGAAAAACAGCCTACGCCAAAGTGATTTCAAGTATCAACTTAGCATACACTGGACAAGATTTGGTGATAGATGATAACTGGCACTCCTATTAATATTTCTTTTTTCCTTTTTTAAAAAATGTAAATGGAATTAGTTGGATTTTTCCAAAACCAAAGAAAAAAATATCACTAAAATAAACCCTTTCTCTCTTGTTCATATATCATCAATGTGATTTGTTAGTTGCTTACTTGCTTACACATTCTTCTATAAACATTCTCACGTGAAATCATAATAATAAGTTATAATAGAAAAAGATTTATAAGAAAAATTATCTGTTATGATTGTTTTAGCTAAAAAAAAAAAAGTTAGGTTCAGAAAACAAGGATGGCAGTTATGAGCACAGTATTTGAGTCTTTCAACATTATAATGTCACTTCCTTTTCTCTTCCAATTTTCTCAGAAAAATAACTGGTTTACACGGCTTCTCTTTAGAATTTAGTTAATGGGTATTCTCAGGGATTTCCCTGAAAAATATGCAGAGACATTTGGGATCTTTGATGTATTGGCGTGAATAACACTGTCCAACCATCCTCTGTTTATACCAAACATAAAGACATTTGTAACTTCTATTTTGGGTGCTGGTAAAAGTAACTATTTTCTTGACCCACAAGCCATTTCGAGATTCTTAATAAACCTGAAGTTTTAAGTATACCACCACTTGACAAATATAAACATGAAACATGCTCATAAAAAATATAGTAAAATATAAGTGCACCAAATGGTAGCTGCCATGACCCAAAAATGCAGAAAACAGTCAAACCAGATTATAGTAATACATGTTAAAACACATGCACACACAGAAATCTCTATGGTTGATGATAAAAGTGAATAAGATGAAGATCAATAATATCAATATTCATTCATCTGTTTCTGTACTTCTCTCCCACTACAATGTGTTTCTTCCTAAACAAAATTCTCAACATCTTGGTAACTAGTTACCACTACTTAGAGAATGTCGAAAATCCTAAAATTTGTATCTAATGGCCAAAATCTGATAAAGTCAAGAAATTTCTCCAAGTCCATGGTCGCACATCTCTAGGCAATGTGATTCCATGTTTCCAAGTCCTAGTATAATACTGGAGACCCATCATAGGTACAACAGAGATGAGAAGAGAATGAATATGAAGGACACCACCACATATACTATCTGCAATAGTAGACCTGTAAAAGCCTACAACCTAATTATGTAAAGGACCAACAGGATCTTTAATGAAGCACCAGTACCAGGATTCGTAATGGATAAACTAAAAAAAATTATCAGGTATCCTTTAAGGCTTTACTTGTAATACATATAGTCCTTGGTATGTCTTGCCATGGAATTCAACATTGACTAGTTCTTTCGGTTGCCCCAAAGACCTCATTCAGCATTAATACCATCCATTTAAACTTCAAAGTCATTGTTATTAAAGCACACAGTACAAATAATTAAACAAATCTATAGTTCTTAAACAATGCATACTTTCAAAGAGACAAGAAGGCATCAATAATTTCTAGACAGTCCAAAAAGAATGACAATTAATGAGAAAACAATAATAACCGTACCTCACCGGTATGAGAATTGATTGTCTGAAGCACGCTCTCAATTGCCTTATACTCCATCTTTGACGCCTTTTGCGTTAGCTGAAATGACCTAATGCACACTACATCTTTACCTGCTGCTGTCTTGAAACGCAGCTTAATTTGCCCCTTTGTTTCAGTTTCCCCAGCAACCTTCAATCAAAAAACAAACAAGGCTTTTTAAATCTCATTTTTTTATTGTATATCATACCCCATCTGAACACACAGAATGGAAATGCCTACTTATAAGCTATCTACACTTGTAAGAAAAAGAAAAGAAAAAAAAAACCCACTATTCAAAACACTTCACAAATAAAATTCTCAAGCACTCTATATAAAAGTTAAAGCTGTGACCAGACCTTTGGATCATGAATGAAGCTATGGCCAGACCTGGCATTAGGAGGCAACTCCCCTGTGCATGAAAGCTTCAAGCACTCAATAATTGTCTGCACAATGACATTTGAAACGGGAATTAAATCTCTAAGATTAGGTTAACTGATTGTGTGTTGGTGCGTGCGTGAGCGTGTAAGAGGACAAATAGGAGGCAAGCAAACAAGCAAATGGGACTTACGGTTTTGCCAGCTCCATTGGGTCCAACAATTAGGGTTAAGGGCCTGAAGAAGGTGATCACATTCTTGTTCTCCGGGTCGAAACTCCGGATGCCTTTGATTAACATTTTATCAACCGTACTCATCTTTGCTCAGTCGCTATTTCCTGAGTTTCGCCCAGGAATTTCACTGCAACTCAATAAGCATTGATGGGTATGAGTATGATGAAAAGTGAAGATTCTGAAACTGGAAGTGATATGAAGGAAAAAGGCGCGACTTATTAGAGAACTTTGCTTATTTTTTTTTTTTTTTACTAAACTAACAATTTGGTGACCAAAGATCACCGAGCTCACACCTTAGTACTTGAAAGATTGAAATGTACAATTTAATCCCTAAAAGATCAAAATAGTATTGTTTTTAGTCCCTGAAAGATTAAAATGATATACTATTTAGTCAATAAAAAGGATTAGTTAGCATACCGTTTTGGTCTTTCATGGACTAAATTGTACATTTCAATATTTTAGAGACTGAGTTGTTGATAAACCAAAAGAATCCACCATCGGGAACGTGACTAATCTCTTCACTGCGGGTCATCTATTTAAAAGTAAACCATAGAATGTTTTTCATAAAAAAAAAATGAGATCAAATGAGGAACCATTAAGCCACCCTTAAGTTGATAGAAAACTTTGGTTTTTTCTCCAAGCTTTTTATTGTTTCCATCAAATTAGGCCAAAGTACTAATTTTGCAAAAGTATTAATTTCATCTACAAACTTTATACCAACTATCATTTTCATCCTCAATTTTTTTTTGTTGTCAATTTCGTCCCCAATGTTTTATATTTTGATCAATTTTGTCTTTAGAGTAACTTCTTTTAATAAATTAACGACAGACTGCATCATATTTTTCAATCTCAGTTAGGATTTAAGTTTTTTTTTCTATCTATTTTAAATTACATATCATTGGTCACATAGATTATGTCATTAATCTATATATAACTATAAAGCTGAGTTCTGGGGTTCTCATGTGATGCCATGTCAGCAAAAACAATTTAAAAAATCAAAAGTAAATTAATTTCGAAAAAGAAATTAATTTGAATAATTTCTGAAGTTTAATTAATGCAAATTAGGATACTTATCTATATTCCTAATTTTTCGAACCTATCTACATCAACTACCATAATATAAAAAATATTTAATCAATGAAATTTCATACAATCCCTTTAATTTCGGCATTGATTATGTCAATTGATATCTATATTTTAAACTTTTAATTATAAATTAGCCTATTAATTATCATTTGTGATTGTAATCCTTGATTCTCTCACCCTAAAATATTCTTGATTCTCCCATATCATTTTGAAATTTCAAAATTTCACACTAACAAATCTCATAGAATCACATATATTTTTCTATATATACTCTATCATTTTGCAATCCTCTTCCTTCACCAATAATTTTATTTTTCCATCTGTTATGCTCTGTGCAAGTGCGTTTAACAAATTTCTTTCTACATGTGCAGATTGTCATTCATCCTTTGTTGGAGATTGTGCCCTAGGGCCAATCATTTTGTATGTGTAAACATAGTGGTTGACTAATTTATGAATGATAAATTGAGTCGTTATCATATTATTAGCGTGTTTACTATGATAACAATCCTTGATTAATTATATGATAAATAATCTAAAACTGTCCCTGGTCGATCATTCACGTGGGAGCGTAAATGAACCAAGACCAGCATGACCTCGGTGTATAGAGATACATGCACTAGATGCTTCTCGAGAGTCATGATGCAATTATGTAAGGGTTACAAGTTGCTGGACCGACCCGGAGAGTCCTGCATGGGTTTAGTCATAAGCGAGCCTCTCCTGTACACCTGTCACGATAGCCTTAGACCTGAGGTCTTGACTATTCCGGCATTGTAGTTGTC